>VZSZ01010263.1:295824-345175 GCA_013398815.1 Ibidorhyncha struthersii | reverse complement strand
GTAGAAGGCTATCAGATTAGTCAGACATGACTTCCCCTTGGTGAATCTATGTTGACTACTTCTGATAACCTTTTCCTCCAGATGCTTGGAGATGACGCCCAGCACAAGCTGTTCCATCATCTTTCCGGGGATGGAGGTGAGGCTGACTGGCCTGTAGTTTCCTGGGTCATCCTTCTTGCCCTTTTCGAATACTGGAGTGACACTGGCTTTCTTCCAGTCCTCAGGCACCTCACCTGTTCTCCAGGACCTTTCAAAGACGACGTGGCCCTCTAAGAGACCTTTCAAAGGGTAGTGGCCCAGCAATGACTTCCGCCAGCTCCCTCAGTGCTCAGGGGTGCATCACATCAGGCCCCATGGACTTGTGGGTATCCAGTTTACTTAATTGTTCTCTAACTTGTTCCTCTTCAACCAAAGGGAAGTCTTCATTCCTCCAGACTTTCTCTGTAACCCACAAAGTCTGGGACTCCTGAGGGCTGGCCCAAGCAGTGAAGACAGAAGCAAAGAAGGCATTCAGCAACTCCGCCTTCTCTGCATCATCTGTCACCACGGCATCTTTCTCATTCAACAGCAGGCCCTAGGTTTCCTTTTGCCTCCTATGTACTTAAAGAAACCCTTCCTATTGACCTCGATATCCCTTGCCAGGTTCAATTCCAAGGCTGCCTTGGCTTTCCTCATTTCATCCCTGCATACACTGACAGCATTCCTGTACTCTTCCCAAGCGGTCAGTCTCTTCTTCCACATATTATATAATTCCTTCTTCTACTTCAGCTTTTTCAGAAGCTCCCTGCTCAGCCATGCAGGTCTCCTGCTTCCCTTGCCTAATTTCTTCCTCTTAGGGATGCACCAATCCTGAGCTTGGAGCTTCTCTCTCCTGCTTTGCTCAGTGCAAAGTAAACAGCAGCTCCACAAATGGAATGGAGCGAAGACATGCAGTTGTATTTTCATATAAATTAACAAGAGAAGCTTCATTAAAAATATAAATACATATATAAATATATATTTTGCAAGATTTTTCATTCAGAAATTGGAAGATAAAGGTTACAACTAAACTGTACTTTACTCCTCTCCCCCTTTTTTCAAATAGGGGCCGCAGATTCTGTCCTCTGGCTTAAGTATTCAGAATTCACATACCTTCATAATCTCCCTGTTCATTTATGGAAAGGGTAAACACATACGGCTTGTCAGGATCTTTGTGGTCAATGTGTCTGAATATAAACTGTAATTGTTCATCTAAAGCAAACACAAAACCAGAATTAATTAACACCATTAACCTCTGCTGGAGAGTCACAATGACGACTAAAAATCACAATATTAAGCTACAGTTTCACTTCATATTCTTAGAATACTTACAAGTCAAGCAAACCTGGTTTCTTTGGAAGACATGCATTTTAACATACCATATTCTGTCATTGGAGAGACAATGGTAATACCTGGGCTGAGGCGATTCTTCAGTTGTGTAAGCCAGTACATTCTTCACAATCCAACATTAACCATATTGTAGCACTGCACATGGAAATGATGGAAACTACAGAAACTTACTGTGAATTCTGCGTATCTCCAGTCCAAGGCGCTCTTCAAACAATACTTTAGACTTGCATAGTCGTTCCACTCTCTCCTTAGTGGCTTTGTTTTTAGAAGATATTACTAGAATTTTTAAAGGCACCGTAAATATCAAAATAAAGGTAAAACAAGCACATTAAAAAAACAGAACAGTAGAAAAGCCCATCAAGAGCAAATGTTGAAAACAATTCCTCTTCTAATTAAGAAAATCTACTTATTATCCTTTGCTTACTTACTTTCCTTTTTCTTCATCAACTCTTCTTTAAGCTCTTGGATGCTGTCAGTCAAGTCTTTCTTTTGCTCCTCTTCTTGATTTAGGTTAGATTTTATTTCTGTCAAGTGCTCTTGATTTTCTGATATGCGTTGGCTCTGCTGGAGAATCTCTGAAATCAGGCAGTTTAGTTCAGTTAGTTTTTGTCTAACTACAAAATTCAGAGAAGTTAATCCTAGACCAATAGGCTGATTGTATTCTATTACTAATATGGAAGAGGCATAAGTAACCTTACAATATGAGCTTTATTAAGCAATTTAATTTACTTTTCCTATTGCAGTCAGCAAGTTCTGTTACTTTGTTGTTTTAAATACTTAAGCACCAAAACCACTATACAGAAAACTTTTACCTGATTTTTATCTTTTTATATCATCAATGACGTTTTCCAACAAGTTGCTTTTGACTTGCAATTTAAATCCCATAACAAACCAACTATTCTATCTTTATTCTGATGCTGTTATTTACCTTTTAAAATGGGAAGTTAAAGATACTAATCAGCTGTGTTAAGTTAGTTTTAGAACTGTTAGACACAGTAAATAAAACACCATACTGTACCATTGTTATACTCCTGAATTTTATCAATCATCAGGTCCCCTTCCTTCAGCTTCTTGGACCATTTCTCTGTAATGGAAAGTTATTTCAGTTATCTGAAGAGGTTTGATAACTTGGAAAAAGTAGAGGTAATGGGAACAAAGAGCCTTTTTACCTGAAAGTGCTTTTATGGACTCCTTGCATGAATCTCTCAGTGCTAAAGTCTGATTGATCTGTTCAGTGCCGTAAATGCTTTTTAATTTAGTCCAAAACTCTTTCATTTCCCTTTCAAAGAGGATTATTTCATCTTCTGTCTTTATATTAGCCATAGTGCTGCAACAAACATGTAAGTGAATAAATACAGTGTCAAGACACACAAGACAATCACAGCAGTTACAACTCACAGGATAAACCTTCAGGGCAGTTTTTATTCCCTTGGCTCGTTACTGTATTGTTCTATGTACAGCAGCAGCAGCTACGTTTCTTTTGCTACTCCACCAGCGATGGGGTACCTGCGCCAGGCGACCGCCCTGCACTGCGCTGTGCTCGGGACCCCCACGGTACCGACAGCCCTTTCCAGGCTGCCGACAGCCCCCGAGGTTGGGGGAGGGGGACGCTACCATCCCTTCGCCATCCTCCCGCGGGGCTCCCACCAAGCCGGGGCCCCCTCCCCACGCTCGCAGCCTGGGCCGAGGGGCGGATGGGGAACTCCCCCCTTCCTCCCTCCGACGAGATGTTAACGGCGGCGGCCGGGCAGCTGCGGCCCCCCAGCCAGCGGCGCCCCGCAGCGGCCGCTCCCGCGCCCCGGTACCCGCCAAGCCCCGCAGACCGCAGCCCCTGCCCGGGAGAGCGGGACAGGGCAAGCGGCGGTACACCGAAGCCACCCGCACCCACCAACTTTCAAACCGCCGGCGCCTTCCCGCCTCCTCAACGGCCGCTTTCTAACTGGGCACCGCCTTCCTCCCGCTTCGCAACAAGCGCACCGCTGATTGGCTGAGCTATCCTTCCTCCCGCGACTGGAGCCGCAGAGGATGCTGGGAGCTGCTGGCGTTGTTACCGAGGTAACNGTGCCGCGCCTTGGGGCTTGCAGCGGCGGGGGGTGGCGGTGCTGCGAGGGAGAGGCAGGTGTGCGTCCCTCCCCTACACGGGGAAGTGCCGGTTGGGGTTAAGGCGTCTCCTTAGGCCCCGCTGAGGGGGCGGTGGCTGGGCTGTGTGCAGTGCTGGGCAGCGGTTAGTGCCATTTGCTGTTCCGTGCTGAGTGAAACCAGGCTCGAACTGGGGAGCAGGCTAGCTCTTTACGCTCCTCTGAGGCTAGAACTTGTTTCCAGTGTCTGGTTTATTTACAGAACGTACTTCATGTAACCTAGTCGTGAATTTTGTGGCACTCCTGAATTGCCTTTTAATTCCCCAAGCCTGAATTCTCTCATGACTGTGGAGCTATTTACCTATCTTTATGATAAGTAAATCATAAAGATAGGTAAATCATAAAAATTTACTCTTTAAGGTAGATCTTTATGATAGGAGACTGACATGCAGAACTAATTGCAGTCCTTTTTGGTACGAACAAGAACACAATACAGCAGCCCTGCCTGTGCCCAAACACTTGTCATAAGCCTCTGTCATGGTGAATGTCCTCCTTACAACGCTGCAGCTGATTTTTCTCCAGATGGGTATGTTGCCTTTTGGTTCTGGATAAGCACTAGTTTGTAATCCCAGGTACCAGCCTTTGGTTTGTCATGGAAGCTGTTTACTAAGCATTTTGTTACCGTAGCTAATGAATTTCTCCTAGCTTTAATTTACTTCAGTGCTATTTAGATGACCTCAGAATAATGTAAACTTAGTAAAGCTTTGAGGATTGCTGCCTGAAACCATTCATTAGTCTTCCCCGCCCCCGCCGCCAAACCCAAAGCAAAGTCTGAGCTGAGACCACCAACTATTAGTTGCATTAGTCTTGTGTAAACTGTAACTGCTGGTGAATAGCACTGCTACCCAACTGTTTTTCTGTCTCGCTTGACTCTAACACCTGTTCTCTAGATTTCAGTTGCCTTAGCATGAGTCCTAAGACTAATTATTGGACCACTGTTTCTTATCTGTGTCAGAATTAAATATACTGAAGTTGGGCTGGTTCAAGAATGATTACCTAGCCACATATAAATTTGGGCATTATGGAGCCTGTACCTTATGGCTTTTTTAAAACGAGGATCATTTCTTAACTTAGGACCTTAAACCTAGCCAAGTGAGCACTGCCAGTATAAAGTTTAAATGTTGCCCATAACATCACTAGCCTTTGCTATTTGAGCTCATAACTTTGTGAATACACAATTTTCCCTGTCCCTGGAGTTTAGCAAATACAAGTTCAAGTAATCTAAACAAATCCTGAATTCTAATCAGTCATCTTTTGGTGGGTTCTTCAGTCTGGTCTCTTCTGGATCCTTTTATTAACATAGATAATGGTTCACCCCACAGTAGCTGGCACTAGCTCTGAGATGTTATGTATCTTTTTTCGTCAGTGAAGTTTTTCTAGATTTCATTAATCCTATTCCTTTGGTTTAGACTTTCATCAGCCAAAGACTAAATATAGCCTGTGACATTTTCTAGCACAATCCATACCTTAATTGATCTTTTTTCTGACTGATTTGGGAGTCCTTTCTCAGAGTTTTCTAGAGACATGAACTTACAGTATAACCTATCTTCAGCCTTACTTTCCCACTACAAACTGTCTCCACAATCCGCTTACCAACTGCATGTTTAAATGAAGCATGGTGATTTTAGCAGGTACTAGTTTTCTGTTCAAACTGACAGATCTTACCAACCACAAACAGAAATGTGGCCTCATGGCCCAAACTGGCACTGGTCATATGCGTCTTAAATCCTCTATTAGGTCTGATTCAAGAGGCTCCATATTCAGAAACTCTGGCACCTATTGTTACTGTAACACTAGCCCAGATGCTTGTTCTGAAGTGTTTTTTTCTAAATGTCTGTCATATCAAGCCACAGGGTAGTCATGGATGGAAGAAAGTTTCAACAGTGATTTACTCTATTTCTGGCACTATGAGCTTTGCTGGAGACAATGTAATTGTGCCACGTACCCCTTTTCTGCATTTGCCAGCTCTCCGTGGGTGTCTTTGTAACTCTAGGGTACTTGGTTAAACTTAGGGTTCCGAGATGTACAATGACAGCAGCAGGGCGACAGTTAATCTGCAATCAAACTGAAGGGCAGGCTGTTGCCAACAAAGATCTGTTACTTTATTTTACTGCTAGCTCAAAGTCCATACTGGTCTACCCCAGTACTGGGTTAAGGGGTAGCTGAGAGCTATAGTTCAGGGTTGGATTGCTACTGCAGCTTAGGTGGAAACTGCTAAGGGAACACCAGATTGAAGAGCTGGTGCCAATAAACACCCAGCTACTTCTCTTGGCAGATACCTAACCTCACTGGGCTGTGGCTGGCATGGGGCTAGTTTCAGGGATTAGAGAATGGCAAGAAATAAGGCAGTGATCTTACTGGGAAGAGAACAAAAAAATGCAGTGGAGATTGTTGCCCTCGTGGGTCCAAACTCCATTTCTGCTTGCAGTTTATGGAACTTGAAGGATTTTTATTCACTGTTAAAATCTAGGTTGCTTGTAACTTCTAAAAAGGAGCTGTTCATACTTAAAATTGTAATAACTAGAATTCCTTAGATGTGACTTCTTCATGAACATGCCAGAATTGTATTCCATGCATTGTTTGTGTCATTTACACTGTTACACATACAAATACACACAAATACAAAAAAGTATTAAGGTCTGGCAGTTATTGTTATATTGCAAACACGAGGTTTGCGCAGAGTTCACTTTATAGCAAGGAATAATGACAGTGTAGTAACTAGGAAAGATTAAATGAGTAACATGGCAGAACCAAGAGAAAACAACTGGTTCATGTCAGCATTTGCTAAACCTCTACTGGTCTGCCCAGCCCTGAAGAAGCCTGACCTTAACTGGGGCTGCCTGGGTCCAATGAGGAATGCTTGAGGTAATGATGTATGGAAAGAAAGAAGGAGCTTCTTGAAAGATTCTTCTCTTCCTATATCTAAAATTAACATATATCTTTTCAGTGTTCCATTTGGAAAATATTCATAGCTAAGAAAATAGCTGTCAGTTGTACACAGTGTCTACTTGTGAACTTAGTAAATTAGTACTTAATCCTTGTAGCTGGTCCAGTGCCAATGAAAACACTGATGTGGAAATTAATGTTATTGTTCAATTAACTAAGCATAATGTACCAGAAAGTTAGGCCCAGTACATAGGCCTCCATTAACAGTGTTTTAGAAAATGTTTGCTTTGATGGCTTTTCCTTCCCTTGCAAACATTTGCTTAACAACATCTGATATGTGTTATGTAATATTTGCTCTAATATGTAGGTGTAAAGTAGCTGTAAACATTTTATCCTCCCTTCAGCGGATCACCAATGTGATTCTTATTTCTACATTATGACCAAGAATAAAGTTTTGGATAGTCTCTGGTTTTGTATGTCTTGGAAAATAAAATAAATCAAGAAAATATCAATAAATTAAACACCCTTTATATGAACAGGTAGCATTTTAGAGGTTTTTGCTTTGCACTAAGAACTCACTTGATCATGTGAGGCCAAACCTTGGTTCTATAATATCAAAACAAGACAAAGCTTTGATTCAAAAACTTAATTGCATACACATTCTGACAATTTTGTACAGGTCACTAGTTTTCCTCGTCATTCCATGTACTAAAATACAGCAAATAATTTTATTTCATATATTATCTCAAGTGGCTTTGAAATACTAAGCAAATTACAGAAGCATTTTGCAGTGCTTTGCATAGAAGAGGAGGAGGAGAAAGCTTATTGAGGAAGCATTTCTTTGTTAGTTTAAATGAGTTATTAAATGCAGTATTTGAAGACATGTTTCGCCACCTTCTCTCTAGTGTTTACTAGAGCTAGGAAAGTCTTCAGTGTCTCAGACTTTTGTAGGTTGGCAAATATCACAGGCAGGACAAGAGATGACTCACATGTCAAGCAGGATCATGAATGCTTCCAGGCACAAAGAGAACATCACTTGAACTGCCTCTCTCACAGAAGCCTGCTTACCTGTTCCAAAAACTTCCTGCTTTCTGTTTTGTAGACTGTGGATTTGTTTTTTTAAAAAAAACATTGTTTATAAACATGACTCCTCCGGTATGTCTAAGAGGTGGATGTAGGAGCTTCTGAAACAGTCAGAATGTAGGAGAAAAATGAAGCTTATTTATGTTTGCTGTTAGCTGTTAGTCTTCACTATGTCTAAGGTGCTTATCTTCCTATCTTTCTATCTAAGCAGAAAGATAATTAGCAGCATATGAATCAGCAGCAAAATCTTTAAGATGAAAATTAATATGAGGCCTTTAACATTTATACTAAAAGAGGTTACTTTACTGAAACATTGCCAAGACATACCTTCAAACATTATATTAATGAAGTTTCTGGGAACCAAAGTGTGTCTGAGTGATTCTGTTTGGAGGAGAGTTCAGCCTGAGCACTATCCCAGTGGGTAACATGTGTGGGTGTTTTTATATTTATAAATAAAACAAGCATGCAAAAAGTTATCGCAATGGTCCTGCGCATCCTGTGTCAGAGAGGCAATTTTTCTGATGCTGTTGAATAACAATGGTGGCATTAAAGAGGGACTGGAAAAGGATCTATTTTATTACTTGGTCGACTCTCCTGAGGACATTAAATTGTATCTTGATGGAAACTTACTTATTGCAAAATATTTTTCCTAATAGAATAATAGTTATTTAGACTTAACCTCATTACAGTTGCTGTTTTAATTAAGTACTGGAAGCAAGATGGCTGTTACTCAGCCACCAAATGACTTGACATTTACACTCATGTTTAATGCTCATTTTTCTTTATAAACTAGACTGAAAAACAGAAGAAAACCTCAGATTCTCCACGTTTTTGCCTGCTAAACCCAGAAATGTATAAGAGAGTAATTTTTATTGTTGTTATTGTAAGCCCTACTTATCTTCAAAGGAGAGATACTTGTGCAGCAAAAAAAAAAAAAAAATTTAGCGAAAGGACCTTTTCTCTAGTAGTAAGATATAAAAAGTTACTTGAGAGAGATATGTTTCTAAACAAGTGAGTTCTTGGGAAAGAACTGGGAGAGGGAAAATTGGGTTCCGTCAGTTCATTTACATGACAGTTCCCTTGCTGGACACCCTGAAAAGCTATGTTATATGGCTTAGCAAGAAACAAACCTCCCCAGATATTTGCAGCTAAAAAGCTAGGAAGTATTATTGTTGAAATATCCTGAAATTTTGGTTTTGGAAGGGTTTGCCTTGAAATCAGGTGATACCAATTGAAGTGAATAATTCAGTCAATGTACAGAAAAATATCGTAGTAGTTATTCAGAAACAATGCATAGAATTTTAAATCTCTTTTTAACTTTAAGGTTTTCTACATGGCTCAATGCAACTGGTAGCAATAAACGTATAGGATTAAAATCTGCTAAAAAGTTTCTAAAACCAGACTATTAATCGCTAAAGTAAATGTGAGTAGCTAAAGTAAATGTGAGATTGTGTCAGGAAGAGAGGTCTTCTAAGTCCATTTAATTGTCATGCCTTATTTGTTGAATCTCCTTAATGTTTCCATGTGACTTCCCTGACCACACATCATAAAGCCCTGTTAAGCTGTTAAGTCTCTCTTCAGCAAAAACAGTTAAGTAGTTCATGTCTTTGTCTCCACAGCTTGTATAGTTTAGCTTTAAGTGCCATGGAGAAAGCAGTGGGGAAAGTGCACAGTGCATATATACAGCTGCTTTTGTTTTCTGATTTTAATTGTTTCAGATACATAGATAAACTTTAATAGAAGATAGGAATATGAGAGCCTGATAAAGAACTGCAGTTTTCCTCTTGCTGCTCTGATAATATCAGATGATGGTATCATTAGACTTCTGGTATCCATTTAATCTCTTGTGGAAAAAAGTTTCTCATGCAGCCACCTCACAAACAAAGATAATCTTTTCCTGTGCTACAGTTATTAGTACCAATATTGATAAATCTGATGTGCTAATACATTATTTACTGTATACTCTTAAAATCCTGGTATCTGGCAGAATCTCAGTTTCCTCCTGGTTGTTCGCCCTGAAGAACCCAAGTGCTTCACTTGGGAATACTTCAGGGAAATACTCATAACCAGCTGTTCCCAGTCTTGCTCTGGTTTGCGAAGCAAGGCTCATTTCTGCCAGCAAGAAGGGCGCTGCAGTAGGGCATGCTTCACTTCTTCTGCCAGAGGTGTGTAGGGCTTGCATCATGTAAGCAGTACGGGAGAATGGTGACACTGGGTGAGATGACTCAGAGACTAAGCTTCACCTGCATTGTGTCCTGGATTAACATGGCCTCTTGCATGAGGGAAACAACTGTTTTCCAGTGCTTTGAGAATATTGGTGCTTTAAAAATGAATCTAGAGCTCAACAGCATTGTTGATGTATGGATGCTGGTTGTATTTTCCATGACTGAAAATGCGTTGTGCAAAGTATTAGACGCAGCATGGAGCCAAATTTCAAAGTGAAATGTACAGCTTTAATGACACTTCTGCAAAGACCAATTATTTGTGTATTCTTTCTATCCTTTATGCAGGCAACACTTAATGAAGTATACACATTGCTAACGTCCATCCTGCAGAGAAATGAACTGTGAAAAAATTCAAGCAAACATGTTCCAACTGTTCATACAAAGGATTGCATAAGTCACGCATTGTGTTTCCACAAAACTTTCCCCACAATTTGCTGCTGCTCAGCATGTACTTCACTTAGTTTCCTCCAATTAAAATTTGCAAACAGAAAAGCTTTCCAGTGCTAACAGACTCATGTGCTTCCCCAGAGATTTGAAGCCACGTGTTCCAGGAATGGCTGGGTACACCACACCGATACAATATAAAGGCAACGTCAATCACCTTCTCTCACTTTTTAATAGCTCCCCTCCATGGTTCTCATTCTCCATCACTAGAAACTTAAGATTAAAGGACCTTTACTGTATTTCAAGTACAGTTTAATCCATTAGGATGGATCTCCTTCATAGCAATGGCGTGCTCATCATTCAGCATTTACAGAGGGACTACAGGGCTTACCAGGATTTGCTTAATTTCATGTCTCATGTTGGCGATCCCCGGAATATCTTCTCAATTTATTTTCCTCTTTGGTTTCAGCTGAACCAAGTGGTTGGTACTAAAATGATATGGGTGGCAGTCATTGGTGATTGGTTCAATCTCATATTTAAATGGTAAGAAGTTGGATTTATTTTAAAATTTGGTATTTTTAATGATGGTTAATATATGTGCCTCAAGTTTAGAAAACTTTCTGTGAATAATGTATTAGTAGACTTTACCCTGTAATTATTAAACAGGAATTCACACTGAAGATATTTAAGATATGTTGGAAATGACATTTTGATAAGACAAGAAGAACCTACAGAACTATTATAGAATAATTTTGGCAATATAGCTTTTCGTATTCATTGTAAGATTACTTATCACGCTTTGCTGAGGCCTTCTTACCTAAAAATCTTTTTATTCTGTTTCTGCTTCGTTTTATTTTATTTTTTTGTCAGGATTTTATTTGGCCATCGCCCGTACTGGTGGGTGCAAGAAACAATGATTTATCCCAATCAGTCAAGCCCATGTCTTGAGCAGTTTCCTATAACATGTGAAACAGGACCAGGTAAGAAATGTTGGAGATTACATTGGGATATTTAATAGAGATAGTGGCTTTTCGGGGGGAGAGAATGTGACTTATGGAGATCTTGCATGATATACAAATCTCAGACCTCATGTTTAAAATAGCACCAAAACACAGGAAGAGAAAAAGGAAGAAACAAAATGAGATAGGTATTTGATTACTGTAGGACAAGAATGTTTGCTTCATTGCCTTTAAACAGGGAGGGGGATTTGCTTTAAAAATAACTCCTACTGGAACGAACCAGCATATTGGAAAGGAACTTTCACAAAACTTTTATCATAGGTTCAGAAAGAGGGATTCATCTGCTTTGTGACATCCCTTTTAGAAACAGTTGCAGTGCCAATGACATCAGCTTGGGGAGAAAAATTCCACATAGTTTAAGAGCGTTCCAAAACAAAGCAGGGGGCTGTTGAGTTTGAGGGCTTGTGCACTATTGCAAGAATTATTCAAACCACAAAAACTAGTAGGTGGTTCAGGGTAAATAACAATAGTATCAACAATCAATCATGGCATGTATGGAATCATGCATTGGTGGAAATGTACATGCATTGGTGGAAAATGAAACCACTCTTCCCAGAACCAGACACTGGCAGTGAAGGGGGGGGGGTATGTGTACAAATATATGGGGAAAAAAAGGTCTTTAAAAAAATGTACCTTTTCAGTGTGTGTTCACTTTTTTATATCTCATTGTCTTCTCCGTGGAACTCAAACACAATACTGCTGAAGTTAAATGATCTTGTGCAACACTAAGATGTGAAATAAGGTAAACTTGCTTGGAGCTAACTGACTGAATTTAGTTTAATTCATTGTACAAGAAAATACTGACTGTGGAAATGAATGTGCTTTGCACCTTGTCAATGTCACTTTGAAGCGGTTTGCAGAGCTGTTAACAGTATCCTGAGTTATATCCCACTGTAATTCTGAAGGAGAAGCTTAAGCCCTTGTATCAGGCAGGATTTAATAATGCCTGGTCTATATGTGATCTGCAGTCTGTTTCAAGTGAATTCATTTGGGACATAGCCCAAAGCGTTAAGGTCCTCCAGATCTTTTGAAAAGCCTTCAGAACTGACCCCATTTAGCACCATGTAATTCCAAGCCCTAGCTAAGGAACCAGTCAGTGTGTTTCATTTTGATTCATTGAACCAGAAGGCCTTTCTTCCTCTTACTTTCTTCCTGAAGTAACAAGTCCTTCCTATTTCTGTCCAGTGGGTACCACTGTCATATTGATTCCTTATTTGCACTTATAATGACCACATTTTCTCCCACCTGCAGATTTGCCCTTGACCATGTCTGTCACTCATCTGTTCCTCATTAACAAGTGGACATGTAGTCAGTGCAGCTCTTAGGTGCACACAGTCATTGTGTGAGCTTACATGGTACTTCACACACTTTTAAAATATGCAATTTATATGAAAAAATTAGAGAATCAGCCACAAACATGAGAAGGGCACATCCAAATATTGCTAGGATAGCCTGAAGCCCAAACTGTGTGGCTCAACAAAAGGGAAAGCGGAGGGAACTGTTTATATGACTGTGGCAAGCAATCTAGGACCTGAATTAGGTTTGTACTTCTGGAATGAACTGAATTAAAACCCTGCAGCCATCTTTTCTCTTGTGTGTGTGAGGTTTTAAGAACAGAAACCTTAAGGTGGAATTTATGCTGTTTCTAGGAGCTAATTTGCAGATAAACTATGAAACGTTTTTCCTAGATGACATTTTCCTAGATTACAACAAAGAGAAGCTTTCCCAATGCTGGTACGCAACAGTATGGTTTCCTTATCAGTGACAAATTTGGTTGTGAGGTTTAGAAGTGTATGTCTGTTACGAAATTAACGAAAGTATTGGTAGCGTGACTACTAAAGATACTGCCAAGCAGAATACCAAAAATGAGTGCAGGGAGGCAGATATCATAGTGCTTGTCCTCCCTAGACATTCCTGCTTTGCTGCTTCACTGAAATATTCTTTTGCTTTGCAAACTATGATATAGTGCTGGATCATAACACATTCTTCAGCCAAAATTATTTCTTCTGCCAGTGAAATAACCGGGTCCCTTTTACTTCTCTTTTGTCTCCACAGAAAGGCAAGCTGTAGAAGTCTGGTATAGACAGATTCCAATGATCTAATTTTCTCTCCTTCCTTGTTTCAATTTCTTGACTGTAAACCCAGTGAACAGGGAAAAAGAAGTGACAGAGTAATTGTAGGAATCATTTCCCTTGCACCGTGCCAGCATCCTTTGGTGATTTTCCTGGCTGTAGGAACTTCTCTGTGGCTTCATATTGCTTCCAGTGAAATTAAAATTTGATTCATTAAATTCAAACAAATTAAACTTAATTATACCTGGACTAAAAAGGAAATCACTATTGATTTCTGTATTAGAGTGTGTTCCCTGTTATAGGCTACTGTGGGTACAGCAATTTGTCCAATATGCTACAGGATTATTTCATGTGCCAGTTCCACTGATAGTCTGTTTCCAAGCTAGCTGACATTTTACGACACCTTAGAATTTATAGAATAAATTAAGGCATAAAGACACAGTTCTTCCATCACACTTCAGATACATTTTTAAATTTATTACAAAACTACCTAAAATGTGAGTTACCTAAACTGCTATATTATTAATGAGCACAGATCACAATTACAATTACTAATGCAGTGGTAATTGGAGAAGCAGATAAAAGGCAATTTGGAAGGGCCATCTAAAGTTATACTCGTACTTTAATTTAGCATGTTACAAAGAGCTAAATCTCTGTTGCTCCCTTTAATTAAGAGGTAGCCTATTCAAAACCTCCCTCATCTGGTCCTCATATATAACTTATACATTGTATCCTACAGCCCTAAGAGACTCCTAGATTCTCTTTTTATTAAATCACAATCCAAACCTAAATAATGGAAGAATGCTGTGCTTTCCAATCAAGATACCAGCTCACACCAATATAAGATGGTTAACTGTTACCTACTTGATTTCAGGCAAATATTGTGGATTCTGTATAGATGAGTCTGCTGAAAAATTCATATTGAGAAAATAAACTTTTGAGAAGCAGTTGACACTCTTTCAGCCTTTTTTAACTATTTTCTTTCTAAACGATTAGTTGCCTGAGTAACTGCCAGTAGACATTTTCTATACAACAAATGTAACAGTCATAATTTTAAGCTTGAATATTTCCTTTTTGGTTTTCCTAGGAAGCCCATCTGGACATGCCATGGGATCTTCCTGCGTCTGGTATGTAATGGTCACAGCAGCACTTAGCTACACAGTTAGATGGAAAGATAAATCAGCAGTTACCCTTCACAGGTCAGTGTCTTTCCATTCTTTCCATTATTCTAACTCGTACAGATATTTCTTTATACATGCTATGTTTTTAATGGGCTTATTTTAAGCAAACATTCATAGCCTGTTTTGTCCTGTTTAAAAAAAAAAAAAAAAAGAAAAGAAAACTCAAACCTTTATTATGATCTACTTCAGCTGAAGAAAAAAGAATATTAAGAGCATTTATCCATTTGTTTCAGTTGGTATTTATTAACTTACAGTCATTGCATACAATATCTCTGAATCAGCTCCTATTTAAGGTCATGTCAGATCTTCAGTGTTGGAAATTTTGAATTCTATTAGTTGTCTTTATGTGTTGGATCTTTTGCTTAGTACATAAATTTACTGATTTAATGGTAGTCCTTCTTACCCTGTTTTACAGCAAATGTGCATAATGTTGGCAAAGTTCAGCATAAGGTGTTACTCAGCTCTGTGGGGAAGTCTTATAATTGCTTTGATGGTTGTCCTTTCCAAGCCTGACAAGGTGGTTTCCATACTGTGTGAATTTTGTCACCAAATTAATGAACTTCTGCATTTAAGTCTGACTTCATGATGAGAAATATGTTCAAGGTACTAGTGCTAATTTAACTTGCCATTGATGATTTTCATCACTAATACCACGGTAGTGTCTTGGACCTGAAACTACTGGGGTCTGTTCCTGCAGCCCTAGATGTGGCTGCAAGAGCAACCACTCTTGCTAATGTTTTAGTACTGACTTCCAGTTTTTAATCTTCTAGTTCTAAACTTCCCTACTTGTAAACCTCTGCTTGGTATAAATATGAGTCTGACACAAGGGGGCCTGGTGTAAATTACTAGGTGAAATAGCTTGTTTTAAATTTTAAGTATCTCCCTTTTCCCTCTTAGACTGACGTGGTCGTTCCTCTGGAGTATTTTTTGGATTATCCAGATCAGTGTGTGCATCTCGAGAGTATTCATAGCAACACATTTCCCTCATCAAGTTATTCTTGGAGTATTTGCTGGTAATGCTGCTATTTTTTCTTTTTTGACATATATGCAAAACTGAAAAAAAAAATAAGTATAAGAAAAGGCAAGGGATTTTTAGTAGTGCTACTCAGCTTGCAGCTCTAGTGGTGCTCTGCGCTCTCTGGAAGAGCAAGGATTTGACGATAGTCTAAAGGTAAAATTTGGGAGGTAGTATGTATCTGC
The DNA here is from genome assembly GCA_013398815.1 of Ibidorhyncha struthersii. Lineage (NCBI taxonomy): Eukaryota > Metazoa > Chordata > Aves > Charadriiformes > Charadriidae > Ibidorhyncha > Ibidorhyncha struthersii. The sequence continues at coordinate 329,619 of VZSZ01010263.1, read as the reverse complement.
TGTCTTTGTAGTTCACACAGGGAGTGAGCCCTTGCCCATGTGCCAGCTGGTGCTGGCTGCATTATGTCCACACTGACACAGACTAGCGCTATCTGGTTTGTACTGGCTGCATCTGATCTTTATCTGTGCTGCCTGTGTGGAACGGATCAGAGAGGAAGTTGCTCTTACATGGCCCTGAACTTTTTTCTCAGGAGGAAGCTGTTTGGTTCAGTTTAGGTGGTGTCCAGGTGCAAACTAGCATGTGTGCAGTGTGGACAAGCGCGGGGCAAAACAGAGAAAAAGGGAAATTAGCAGTGCAAACCCCCCAGAGTGATTTAAGAAGCTAAAGTACTCTTTTTCAGAATTACTTAAACATGTTTCAAATTGGTATTTAGGGAGTTCAAACTATGAACAATCTCTCTAGTATCTATCTGATCTCAAGGAGGGTGACCAGAGCATTGAGCGGGGGCTGCCTGCTCCCGTTCTCTTTCATGGATGCAGAGCAGCCTGGGCAGCACTGGCTTTCAGTCCAGCTCTCCCTTTTCAAAACCAGGATAAAATGAGTGAGAAAGAAGATAAGTGTGTTCTGTGTCTTTTCCTTCAACACTCAAAGCCTGTGTGAGTACCGGTATTGAACTCGTCATTGCTGTGACGAGTCTTTGATTAAGAGACTTTTGTGGAAAAGGAGTGTTCTAGTTTATATTTAGTTTACATCTAATATTTGATAGGTTGTCATCTGGGAGTTGCACTCAGGCCTAAGGCACGCCTCATATCAAAAACATGTAGTGCTTGGTATTTAATTTGTTTTTTTCCAAATTAGCAGTGCTGAGAGGGGAAAAGGTTTTGTAATGTACTACAGAAGTGGTAAATTGTGTGTGTGTGTACGTGTGTGTATATATATATACATACATGTATAAAATACATAGACATATTCTGTCTTCAAAAGTCAAATTCTACAGGGGTACTGTAAGAAGCACTTCTTCAAAGCACGAGTGTGTTGTTCCCTCTAACACTGAGTTTCTAATCTGCAGGCATTCTTGTGGCAGAAGCATTTGAGCATACCCCTGCTATTCAGACAGCAAGCTTGAGAATGTACATCAAGACAAACTTGTTTCTTTTCATCTTTGCCCTCGGCTTTTATCTAGTTCTCAAGCTTCTTGACATTGACTTGCTGTGGTCTGTTCCAAAGGCCAAGAAGTGGTGTGCCAACCCAGACTGGATAAACATTGACACAACTCCATTTGCTGGACTGGTGAGGAATTTAGGTGCACTCTTTGGCTTAGGTCTCGGAATTAATTCTGAAATGTTCATCACGAGCTGCAAAGGTAAAAATAGCTGTAAGAAAAGTTTCCGCATATTGTGTATAGCTGCTTCTTTAGCTACATTGCAGCTGTATAATTTCGTTAAGATACCTACTCATACTGAGTATTTGTTCTACATTCTCTCTTTTTGTAAGAGTGCAGCTATGCCTCTGACTGTAGTTGCCTTGGTTCCATACTGTGTCCACTCGATAATGAGGACAACTGAAAAGAAACTTAATTAGATTAAAAGTTTCCAAATGGTTAGCAATGTGGGGATGGATATGAACAGTTCAAGAACCCTCTGCAAAGGCAGTTTTGCTAACTCATTTGAACCAAGGGGGATGCCACTGCACCTTTGGTGTGCTCCTGGTAAGTAACCAGTACACATAATCAGTGCATTCAAGAATGACTTTGGCAGCTCAGACATATTAATTGCTGATTTTATTCCTAGAAATATGGCAATGAGGGACACTGCAGTATGGTTATATATAACCCAATACTCTGGGTCATAATGAAGTTCTAAAGTATAATCAACTAGTTTTATTCAGCTACGTGGTGGTCTTTTAGTTCTGTCCATCTCCAACTAGACGGTGCTTCAAGCCTCAGTTGTAAATAGTGATACTCAACATTCAGTTTTTTTATATATAGGTATTGTGTGTTAAACTGCTAAATAATGGTGTGACAGTATCACACCACCTGCAGCTGTACACAGGCACTGTGAAAAAGGCCAGCATAGTTATAAACAAGGCTTCAGATTTAACTTACTGAGCTTCCTGAGCAAACCAGTTTCTGATTAAGCCAGATGAGAAAAAAATAAAAGTTTATTTCAGTTAGACTCTGTAGAATATATTTTGCATTACTGTGTGATTTTTGTCATTTTTACTTTTTGAAAATGGTCACTTAATCATGAGTGATACAGATTACACCTTTGATATTGAAAATGTATAAATTTGGTGTAACAAATCTTTGGGTTCTGTATATCTACACAGAGCAACAAATGAAGAAAGTTGTCAATACTGAAATTATCTCAGCGTATTGTTCATGCTTCTGTATTGTAAAGGCAAATTAGTCTAATTATTTCACGTCGAGAGTCAGAAGCCTGAATCACTGTTTGTAGTTGTATAAATCAAGAAAAGGCGATTGCAGACTAAGTCATTGCAAGTTTATATTCTTGTCAGCTTGGTTTACCTAAGCACACAAGTAACTAATATGTTAAATACGTTTGTTACACAAAATGATGCTCTAAATAGGCAGAGGCGGGTGCTTTCCCCTTTTATTCATTACTCAGCACCTACTGTTGCATATTCCCTTTTGGTGCTCAATCTTTAAGCAATATTTTGCTGATACCATCTCATAATACTTAGTATACAAGCAGCATGAAACTGTAATACGGGTAATGAGGACTGTGTGTGTGTGTGATCTGATAGCAATAAGGCTTAGAAGATGTAAACATGATATTGCTTTTAGACGTCCAATTAGTTGGGAGATAATTGAAATGGAAAGAATCTTATTTAATTGGGAAAACAAGGTGAATAGTTTGAGTTGGCCCTTGGGAATGAACACGATACAAATTACAGAAGCAAATCTGAAACAGGCATCCTTATTTAAGAGCCTCCTAAGACTACCTTGACTTAAAAAAAATATTAATCTGTTTTTAACAGTCTGAGGAGCATTCTGCTTTATGCATCTCCTGTTACCTTCTGTAATGATTCTCTGAACTCTCTTTCCTGCAGCAGCTGTCTTGAAACCAATCTTTTCAATAATTGTGACTCCTTAAGCAAAATGACTAAGCTAATGGGACTAGAAACAAATAATGAAGAACAAAGGCAGCTATGACAAAGCTTTCTCCCATGTTCAGGATTCTCTGTGCTTTGTTATTCCCTACCGGTGAGGTGACGTACAAAGGCAGCACAAAACGCTAGAAGGTTGGTCTAGCTATCCTTCTGTTCCTCACTCCTCCTGGCCAACAGCAGGGGATTCTTCGTGCGCGGCCATCTGTGGCTCTTGCAGCAGTGTTTGGGCCTATGGGCAATGTTGGCACTTATAAGCTGGGGGTTATGGGCAGACATCACATTTCTAAGCTCCTACCACATGAGGTTCTGTGCTTCCTGGTACTGACAAAGAATCTTGGTGCCTCTGTTGGGATAGACACAACCATTAACGCAGAATGACAACTAGCATTTCTGCAGCGTTCTTCTAAGTACTGTACAGACACGTAAGAAGACATGGGCTCCCACTCGCTTTCTTGGAGCGTCCTGTTAATTCAGCCTGCAACTTCAGTGCTTTAGGGAGAGGGACAAAGAGCAGCTTCCTGTCTGAACCACCTCTTATTCTTTCTGCAACTATTAAAACATTACTAAAACCAAGAATGGTGGGAAAACTGAATAAATTAAGTTAGTTTAATTTTTCCAATAACTTCAGAAATGAATCTGTTGATAAAGTAATGACAGTAGAATAGGACACTTTCTGGGCAATTGAGTGTGTTGGGCTATAGAGTTTTGTGCATGAAGAATCTCCAAAGAGGGCGCCCAAAACTTCAAGTGGAGTTAGGCTTTTCTGGAGTGGTAGGATAAACAAGCGTAGAGATATAATCTTGATATTTTGATAGAATTAGAATTGTAAATCAAGAGCCAGCTATTTTAGTTGATACAGTGAAATAGGCCTACGTGTCCCTCAGTCAGGCTTTAGGGAATTTATCACAGTTGAAAATTACACTTCAAGCCTTATTTAATAAGATTGTGTGGCACCTTAACTAAGAGCTAGCAAACTGTTAAAAACTTAAACTGTAACTTCATCAGGCTTTTGCAGCTGTTTATGTTGTTAATATTTGGAACGGATACAGAGCATATACACTTATATGATGGGTTGAACTACTCAACCCAGTTTGTGCCAGAAGGCCCCCTTTTAATTTAAGCTTTTCCTATGTAATAAGGAGGGTGGAAAGTGCTTGACTGATCCCCATGCTTCCGCTGATGGGATCCTGGGAGAAAGTTACCCTTTTATTCTTGATTTAGAGATGCCCAAATGGGGACACTGCAATTCCAAACGTCCTTACATCTGTCTGCAGAAAGATTTTCACTAGGCAGGAGTTACATGAGGTGAAAGTGTCCCTCACTCCTCATACAAACGAGCTGACAACTTGGCATTACATTCAGTTCACAGCACTCACTTTTGCTAATATGCAGCTTTTTGTCCTCCCTGTTCCCTGTTATACCTTCCTGATGGAAAGACTCTGGCCACAGACAGGCTGTTCCTGCTCAGAGTAGTCTAGTTGGAGCAGGGGCTGTATTTGCAGAGCAGTTACTTGGGTGCCATCCCAATACGCTATCATGGTTATATTTATCCAGAGGAATAAGGTGGTGGGAAAACCAGATAATGCAGCTACCATGGATCATGCAGAGAAACATACAGCGGGCCACACTGAATGACACTGTCAGCTACTTCCATCAAGACTAATAACTCAGGGCTGGCTCTGCAAGTCACAAGCAAACTCGTCTGGGTCTGCTCAGGGGTCTTGTCACTAAGTTCCAGGGCTGGGAAATCTTACCTGTGGAGCAGCTGCAGAGGAAAGGCCAGTCCAGCTCTGCAGGATTGTTGCTCATGCCCAGACACGTCGTGTAGCTCCACTTGCACTTGAATTCCTTTGCACAGGTACTGGAGGCCTTTATAATCAACTGGTTGTCAATACCACACAAGTATAAAGTGACAGGAGATGGCACCCAAGAATGTGTAAGACCAGTCCAACTGTTTGTGTACACCGTGAGTGCCTTTGTTACACAGACATCCTTCCCAATACATCACTTCAAATATTTACTACCTGTCTAAAAATAGGATGATGTTATGTCGAAGGGCAGTAGTAGTACCACCCCGCTGGACCCATGTCCCTGTGCTCCTGCAAGGAGGTGGCAGGCTTCTTTGCAGGCAGGGGCTGGTGCAATTATGTTGGCTTTCTCAACAGCTCCATTCTGCACAGCAGACCCTTGTTGCAGACATGGTCTCAGTACGTACAAATACTTGTTGTCTGTTGCAAGATACTCCTGCGCTTGTCTGAAGGGTAAGCGATGAAGTGCTAAAGCACAAGAGCCCGTAAAAAATACAATTTATTGCTGTAATTTGGGACACAAAAGTGGTGTCCTTTAGGCAAAAGAATTATGGAATAAGTACACATAGTAATTGTAGTTTTTAATAAAGAACAGTTATTTTTCCATGACCTTAAATACTCATATAAATTAAATATCATATAGGTATGTCAATAGAGAAACATGGAGCAGACTTTGTAATAAACTGTTGCAGATACAGGCTTCTGCCAGAAGAACATACTTCCTGATCTTTGTCATTTCTGAATTAATTGTTGCTCTATTTGTCAACTCTGCTTAATACAGCTAATTATGGCTATTTTTTTTCCTGGCTTTACTGCATATATTTATGGTTTCTGTAAAAATACTCATCATCTTGCCTTCTGAAAAAAATAGAACAGATTATCCATCACCAACTCAATAGAAGTGATTTAAATAACTGTGATGATTAACTGTAGGATTTTGCATTGATTTAACTAAAGCGTTTATTCCTGTTCAAAATCACAGCTTTGATCAGGGTGGTGAGCGTAGGGAAATCATCCTCACCAGCTTCTATTCCTCTTCTTGGTTGCTTTCCTTACTTCTGTGGAGCTGCCTTCTCTGTAAGTACGTAATGTTTTTTTTGAAGGGGCACCGCTCTGACAGGCTCAGGGCACCGATGTGTTGGTGCTGCAGCTGCACACGGTGGAAGCGCAGCCTCCCCCAACAGCACAGCTGACGTATGGCATGAAGGGGTGGAAGGATGGGGATTCTGTGCCCACAGTAAGGGTGTCTGTTGTAATCCTCTGCCGACCGAACATTAGGAGAGATTCGATTCTTTCAGATACACAGCATCATTCTTGGGACTGGTGTTTTTTTCATAGAGCTTACCTAGACAAGTGGCAGTTTCCAGAAGACCAGAGCGGCGTCTTCCTTGATTGCTAGTTGAGGAATGACAGGACTGTGCAGTCTGACTGCAGGTGGTGGCAATTCCCCAGCTCGCCAGCAAAGATCTTTCCCATTTTCAGGCTTCCTTTCCCTTTGCAGTGGCTAAGCTACTTCCTGAATGCATCAGCCTATGCTTAGTCCCCTGCACGTGCCTGACAAGTGTGCTTGATGCAGAAAGCTACATACATTTAGGGTACCACAGAGCTCACAATATTGTAGAGCACTTTGTAGCACAATGGGGTACCAACATACACATACCTACCACGGAGTATTTGCTTACAGAAAAAATATCTTCCACATTTAGAATCAGAGTAATTCAACTAATTGGGGCTCCAGTGGTAACAAGCTTATAATAAGCTCCTTCCATGGCCATCAGTTCATCATGAGTGCCCCTTTCAATGATGAGTCCTTGTGACATCACAGCGATGATGTCAGCGTTCTGGATCGTGGACAAGCGGTGGGCAATGACGATGCAGGTCCGCCCTTCTCTGGCCTTATCCAGCGCTGCCTGCACAGTCTAAAGGCAACAGACATAGTGTGAGAGTGAAAACGGGCAAACCAAATTGGGGCTCAGAGCTGGAGAAATCTAATTGCTTCAGAGTAATTAACCCATATTGTGCCACTTGTAAAAGTGACTATGAGGCTAAATCAAAGATTACATGACTGGAGTGCTTAGCTGGATCATGACCTTAGTTTCTTAGCAGTACAAAGAAGGGACAGGTAAACATAGACTGCAGTAGAAATTAAGGAAGGCCTTTATTCAGCTGACATGCTGAAGGTCAGCTCAGTGTGGATATGTTTTTAAATTTTCACCATTTCTCTAATCTCTGAGTGTAACCAAGCCATGCAAATTATTGCCCAAGTTCTTAGCCCCCTCACTGCTGATTTTATTGGATATTTATGCTCATCATTCATATGCTTGAATACATTTTTACTTTTGGGGTTTTTTTGGATGCATTTTGCCTTTTTTTTTGTTTAAAGTGCAGAAGCTGTGTATATGAAACATTCCCACTGAATGCTTTGAAACCCAGGAAATTAGTATGCACACGTCTGAGAAAGTGCGCCTCTCACTGGCAGTCTGAGAGCCCCTGTAGCTGGCTGTTTTTTTATAGCTGTGCTTTCTGGACCTTCTGAAAAGATCATTAAACATATAAATGCTGAATTAACAATGGGGAATAACATTGCGGTCAGGTAGTGGAGTACGTCAGGATGTCTCGAACAGAAAAAGGCATCGTACATTGTAAGCCGTTGCATTAACTTTCCCTTATTGCTTATCACTGCGCATTTACCTTTTCACTTTCTGTGTCTAAGGCAGATGTAGCTTCATCCAGTAATAAAATTTTAGGATCTCGTATGATGGCTCTTGCTATAGCAATGCGTTGTTTTTGCCCACGAGACAGCTGGGATCCTTGAGCCCCAACATTAGTTTCATATTTCTGAAAAATACAAAAGGAAGATTTTATTCAGGTGTAAGCAAACACACTGGTACACAACCTGAAGGAAGAGCAGGAGGAGAGAGGCAAGAGCCCTGACCATTGCTGCTGCCTTCTTAAAAATCACATCAGTGCAGACATACTGTATGAGCGATACACATGCTTGGGGAGGCATTTCCGAGCCGTGCTTTGCAGTGCACATGGCCCAGGAGCAGCATGGCCCACCAGCCAGGTGACGGCCCTGGAGGAAGAATTTGATAGCAAGATGATGGCTGATTTGGCTGAGGCAAAAGAAATCCTCCCACCCTGGATTTGGGAGAAGAGGCTAAAAGTGATTTAAGGGCTTTCTGGACAAGTGTTTTGCTTGGGTGCCTAATTTGTATTCATAACTTTTATGTTCTTCTGCTTTATATTTATATGATTTCAGTGCATTTAAATACTTAAGTGCACATAGGCAGCCAGCTTCAAATATTTTTGTCTAAGTATCATGCCCTAGTCACAAGGCAAATCTGCTCCGGCTGGGAACAGGACGCTTTGCTGAACTGTGCTGCTGCTTCTTTCTTGTCAATGGCTTTGAAAAATCTTCCCTTTTCTCCTGGTTTAGAGTTGTAACTGCTGGTTTCAGGTTTATAAATATCTACCTACTGTGTAAAAATCCAGTAGCAACTCACTCCCAAACTCTCAGGAACATATGAGGCGTGGTCACCACACCCTCTTTGCTCTGACCCTTATAGCTGTTAAAGTAAATAAAAGGTACACGTGTGTAGCAGCTTGAACTGGGTGTGGAGTAACTCCTGCTGCACTGAACACGGAGCAGCCTATTTGTAGTTCCCAGCCAAGGCCTCATGGGTACTTACCTCAGGCAGTGACATGACAAAATCATGCAGCTGAGCCTTCTGGGCTGCTTCTGTGACTTTTTCCATCGTCACCTCTTTGGCGTTACTGCCATATTTAATGTTATCAGCAATGCTGCAGTCAAACAGCACAGGCTCCTGGGACACTATTCCAATTTTTGATCTAAGAAACTGTACGTTTATTTTCGTAGTGTCGTGTCCATCTATTAACTACCAGGAAATAGGAGAAAACTTGAATCATCATTTCAAAACAACAGACTGCAAAACCCGAATAGTTTATAGCAAAACTAAATGATTTAGCCATGTTTCTGAAATGCAAACACAACTGATTTAAAGTAATTTGAAGAATCCGCTTATATTTGACTCCTTTGTGCATGATGTGTATTTTCTGGGTATGTCTGTGCTCCAGCCAAACACTAGACCATTCACTTAATCTTAAGTCCAAGTGAACCATTTAATTGCTTAAGGTTAGGCACACACTTTGTTGCCTTCCTGGCGTAGTGATCACCACACTTACTTCTTCCAAAGAAAGAGGAATCAGACTAGATGGTTAAGTATTTACATGAGCAAAAGATATAAAAGCTTTTTAATCTATCAGTAATTGAATAACTGGAGGTTAAATCCAGACAAATTCAACCTGCAAAGAAGTTGCATGTTGAGCTATATATTTATGCATGTTCCAGGCTCTTTGTTTCTCCATTCAGGCTTGATTTTTGCTTGTGCTCCCACAACGTACACCGCACAGTATGTGTTTCATGCAGGAGCTACCGAGGTGAATGCCTATGGCCTACATAATGCACGAGGGTACACCTGAGGCTCGTAGTATTCTGATCTTGCCTGAATACATCTGAGATGATACTCAGGAATTGTCAGAACAGTCCACATCTGTTCGAGAAGGAGCTGAAGCCCCAAGCTGCCACCACTGCTAGGCTGCACAGCAGGACACATTGAGAAGAGTCCTTGTAGCATTGCTGAAAACACAAACCACATTTCCTTTGCTTACCACACTTCCTTTCTCGGGGTCATAGAAGCGCTCCAGCAGCTGGACACTGGTGCTCTTACCACAGCCACTACTTCCAACAAATGCCAAAGTCTGTCCAGGCTTAACAGTTACAGTGAGTCCTTTCAGGACCTGAATATCAGGCCGAGAAGGGTATGTGAATTTACAGTTAAGAAATTCAATGCTTCCCTTGAAATCATCCTGGTGGGAAAAAAAATGAGAAAGATGCTACAATGAGCTTGAGCTCAAAACTGAGTTGTAAAGCACAAAGTAACTCTTCCTCAGATTCCATTAGAGTGTGACATTAGTGCTTGTGAAACTAGTCCAGAAAGAGGGATAAAAACCATACTGGAGTAGCTCTCCTAGAGAAGAAGCCATTAGTCAGAACACTATTGCTCTGCTTATACTTCCCCGTACTGCACTGGTCAGCGGCATCAATTGGAGATAGGATTGCCTTGCAAACGGGTAAGTTTTTTACTTTAATACAGACAGTGTGTCAGTGTAAATTTGGTGATAGTCTAAATACATTTGTATGAAATCCAGATTTGGTAAAAAAATAAAATCAATCTAACTTTGCAATGTTAAAACAATACATGAATTCAGGCCAATTTTACCAGAACTCTTAAAAAAATCTTTTACAAAACTCTGGAGGGTATGAAGATACTTCATTTTCATCATTTGAAGCAGGATACTTAATGTATTTAGTTCATAACAAATATTTCAAGGGCTTTTTTAATTCTGAAAAAAATAAATTAAAATTAACTAGATTTTTTTGGGTCTGTCTTCTCAGTTTACCAAAACTTGAGCATTTTCATTTTTTCTGACTCAAAGATGATTCGGCTTCTCATGAACACCCCCAACATTTTTATGTGAATGGAAAAAAAAGCCTCCATTATAAGCTAACGATAGTCAGGTTTATGTGCGAACTGGAGAGCAGAAAGAAAAAACGTGCTATTCTGTGAGTCATCTAAATTGGTCCTATTCCAATTTACAGGAGTTTACACTGACAAATTCCTAATAGCCACACTTTATATTACTCTCACTGTCAAGTACAGAGCACTCTGCTTCCAAAAGAGCAAAGACAAGTAACAATTATACAATCAGCATAACCTTCCTGTAAAGCCGTGATCCTCATTGACTTATAAATCATTAGTGCAACTTCAATGCTTATAATGAGCTGAATGACACCACAAATTACTCATCTCCGCTCTTACCCATTTTTCCCCTTTTTCACTGTAAACACTGATTTTAGGACGCCGATCGACCAGTTGAAAAAAGCGTGCAGCAGATGTTTTGGCTTTGGCATAGTTTGGGGTATAGGAAGAAGCTCTTCCCAAAGCGGTTCCACTGGTGACAATAGCAGAGATCACCCTGTGGGGAAGGGGGACACGGTCATTCTTGGCAAGCAATTCTCGGGAAACTGAACACTACACCGAGAGCAGTGCTTCTGGAGAGGAGCCTGTTTGGGGCTGCCGGCAGGCTCTCACCTGAACACAAAGCTGTAGTGGAGTCCCTCAGAGTCAACTAGAAACCCTCCGTATCTGTAAGAGACAGCATTGGCAATGAACACTATGCTCTGGGCAAAGCCAAAGCAGAGTCCATAAACATGTGCTTTTTTGATTGCAGCTTTATAGGGCATATCCAGGTGCTTCTCAAAATTGTCGATAAACATTTTCTCTTTCGCTATCCCAGCCACAGTCCTGATGTTGGAAAGGGCTTCACTGGCAATCTGGAGGAGAAATTAAAATACAGGTAAAAGCTCTGAATTTTCACTTGGAGAAGCAGAGTGTGCTCTTTCACAAATGCATGATTCTTTCATGAGCACAGGGCACTAATGCCATATATAAATTTGTTCAGATATGATGCAGACTGGCCCAAATATCAGCAAACCTAAAGGGAAACTGCCCTACAAGCAACTGCCTACTAACTTCCTCAATAGTAATGCTCTGTCTGCTCCACTAGAGCCCAGTTACTGTAAGCACATTTAGGAAATCGGCCACACGCTCTCCCTTGTGACTTATTTCACGTGATGTGACTAAATGGGACATCCACAAAAGCAAAAATGGTTTTAGGAACACTGTTATTTCCTTGGTTGCATGCATTTATTAAAGATGTTGAATTAAATTATTTAATTTGGTTTACTTATAGCAATAGTCAGAGAACGAGTTAGAAGGGATGCTCTCCCCAACTTCTGTTTCATAAATTAAAACCTCTTGAATTTACTGTATTTCCTCACCTGCTCACCCTCCCTCTTTCTCTTGTTTATGTCCAAAAAGCCTGATGAGATGGAACATATAAATGGAGGGTGGCATCTTGATTCCTCTAACATCAGTGACACAACTTCCAGGATTTTACCTTGTATATAGACAAAGAGTAAGCAAATGCTTGCCTGTGTACATAGGAAAATGCAACACGGGAAACTGTGAGATAATCCCCATGGAAACATCTCTGGAGTTTTAATTAATTATAGGCTTTATATTGTGCTTTGTTGCCAGTCAGAATTTGGGTTTCTCTCCCAAAAAAATGGCACTCCAATTAGATCTATAGAAGTAAATTGACAGTTTGTTTGATCCTAATTTTGCCCTAGTTATCTCAAGTAATTTTATTAATAAATTGTTTTAAAATGGCGTACTTTGCCTGGGCTTTGGTAGTAGCTTCATAGTGTGACGCTTTCCTTTGGGAAGCAATAGTCTGGTATATGGCTTATGACTGTTTTCAGCATGTAGAAAGAGATCTGAATATAAATCATTAAAAATATTCCATCCAGAATATTCTTCAAAAGTCAAAAAGGAGGGCGGCAGGCGGAGCTGGCTGCAGCAGGCAATGGGAAAGAAACAACAAGCAGATGCAGAGCTGAACGGGGCAAAGGGCTCCAGTCCGTGTGTTTGGTGCACAGGTTAAGGTCAAGAGGAGGCTGGTTGCCAGCTGAGATGGGTAGAGGGAAGGTTCAGATGGGGCAGGGTGGAAGGTGGGATGGGTAAGATGTTTGGTGGGCGGGACTTTAATGTAAGAAGAAGGAGGATTGGGAGGAGTGGGAGGTCTGCAAGAGTCATTTTAGGATGGGCTACTGTAGCTCTGCTGAAGGAATATTTCTGAGGCTCAGAGAGGGCCTGCAAAGCATACTTCTGATGCTAGACAGCAGCCTAAAGCAGGGGAGAAGGCTCAGGCATTTCTCTGAGCAGGGTAACCTGAGATAGTCCTCCTCATGTCACCTGTCTTCTAAATCCCCTGCGTTTCTGACACGGTTCGGTTTCTACACAGTTGTACTGGGTATATTTCAAAGTATCAGACTCTGGGTCATGTGCCAGAACTTAGTGACCCAGAAGTAAAGCCGAAGGAGTCTGAATGTTTCAGAGGCACCCGCCCACTCTTTGTGTGTAGGAGTGAACTCGTAAGAAAACAACATTCCTTTCTCTTGTGTCCCTACCTTTTCCCCATTTTGGACACGGACTGGAAGTCTGCTCTGCCAGTGCAAACTTCATAAAGCTATCCTCAGCCTTGTGTAACCTACGTAAACCTATTCTCAGCCTTCAAGGTGAGGCAGTTCAGAGAGTCTTGCAGTCAATGGAGCACAGGATGCTGCTAACCGTGATACTGCAGTTAGAGTAACAAGGAGGAGGGCTTTAGCCAGGGGTCACTGAACACTGGATGCGTTCTTTCCAAGGAAAGGGACTGTCTTCCTCATGTCCCATGCTGGTTGGTTAAATACCCACACAGGTGTGCTTCCACCATGGAGCAAGATTTAAAGTATTATGAGAAAGTCTTTTGTCACAAATTAACAGAAAAAGGGTTAATGTCTATCTTAATTTAACAAAAAAAAAAAAAAGATTTATATACTAGCTGAGAAATAAGAATTGGTAGAGTTTTAACCCTTAAAATCCATACATAAAAGTAAAGTTATGCCTGCGATCTAGCAGCACTCATTGATGGAGAAGTTGGTAAGCTAGTAGGGCCCACTGAAGGAACAATTCTGCTCTCTAAAATCAATGTACTGATCTGTGGTTCAGTGCCAAATTTTCAGATGCAAGGATTTCTAAGTGAACAAGTATCATTGCTTCCTGAGAACTGCATAGTCACAGAGCATGAACAAACGGGTCTTTAAATAAAACTGGACAAAGGTGAAACAGACTGCTGAGAGATCTGTGTCTACCAGTTAGGTCCAATAACTTTTTGAAAGTCAGTCACATTCCATGCAGCAAGTGCTTTTGCAGTTAGGGAGTTCCCAATGGTGTTTCAATGGTTTGACAAGCTGAAATATTACAACTTATTTGCCAAACATTGCCAGTTTCATTAGATTTCAATTACTGATGGTCCCAAATGCCTGATTTTTCAACTACTCGTGACTGTAAATACAGATTAGTTTTTAAATAACGTTACCCGTCCAGTAGCTTCCAGCGCTTTCTTGTCCTGAGAGGCAAATCCTGTCAACATTTTAGCCTGCACAGCGCCAGATAAGGCCAGAAATGGCAGGAAACACAGTATAACTAAACTCAGTTTCCAGCTGAAGTAGAAAGCAATGATCATGGCCACCCCAATGTTGGTACAGGAGTTGACAATCATTCCTATCTGCGATCCAGTTGCCTTCAAAGAAAAGAAAGAGAGGTGATTAATTTGCACTCCAATAGTAACTTCAGCAATCTTTAAATAAATTTTTCTATAAAACTTTAGAACACTCTAAATGATACCTAAATATCGTAAGGCATCAATGGCTGCAGACTGCACTGGAATTTAGCCAGTTTGGATATACTGTTTCCAATTAATTGTATCAAGAGAAGGACTGCAAATCTCCAATATTCCTTTCACCCACCAAACTTTCCAATGAGAACTCAGAAAATTGCTTCTAATGATTGTCAGAAAGGTAATCTAACTATTGAAATTAGCTCCCTTGGTTCCCTGGAGAATCACTCATCTGAATACTCTGTTTAGCCCTACATTTATCCATCTAGATTTAAATAATAAATAGAACCCATTTGCAACTTAACTATTAACAACAAAGTCTCAGCTGTGCTAAAATCAGTAAGAAACATCACTAAGAAAGGATGAATTAAAGTTGTATTTCTGCTTGTCTCTTTATTAAGGAAAAACTTTAAACACACCTTTGACATCACCTTTATTGAATGCATTCATCTTCTCCTTATGTACTGCGAGAACACTGTTCTTTGTAATAAACTTGATTTATTTACTCAAAAGGTATTTTGTTTCATAGCAGTAAACAGCAGCCCTAGATAGGAACTAGGTTGCTGTGTATTAGAAAAAAAAAAAAGTACATTCGATGTCTTTGATCATTTTCAGTCGAATTCATTTGCAGGATGTGAACTTGCAGCACAAAATGCTCATCATCTGCTTCTCCCCTGACCTGCAGCAATAGGGCAAGGTGCCTCAGACCTGGCCATGGCGGAAGGTTCAACCTCCCAGCTCTGCAGAGGCTACCAAAAGGAGCGGCCACAGGGCTGCTCTTACCTGGAAAGATCCAGGCAGCTCTAACACCCCCCTCCCACTCCAAGAGTCCACTTCTTACATCCAATGCAGATGTAGACATTTTCAGACCCCGGACACCTGTGTGCATCTTCTCACCTTCAGCTCACTCTGCAATAGCAGCAGTTGGCTCAGCTCTGTGTCAGACAGTGAAAGGTGGAGGCCACTGCTGCTCAAGTAGCTCTGTTTTTTCCCCTGGAGCTGTGGGTTGAATGGCTGTTCCCCACTGCTCTACACATGCTTGGAACAAATATGTCCCTTAGGAGGCTACTAAGTGGTTCAGCCAGTGTTCTACAAGGTTGTTTATTTCAATTAAAATATGCCCTGTAAGTGCCTGTAATGGCTGAAGAGGTTTGCAGCTGGTTTCTCTGATTCTGTAGAAATTGCTGCTGACAGGGGTTTTGGGAACCTCTTCTCTCATTTGTCTTTTAAATTCTTAGAACCTCCATTAATGGTTTTTAAAAATTAACCTACCATCTTCAGTCAAGCTGAAACAGGACAATTTTTATAACAAAGAAATCTGTATGTTCCCTTCTTCATTTCTAGAAAATTGCTTGCATTGGAGCCAAGTAAAATGGCATCTAGCTCGTTTCTACCAAAGCATCAGCTTAGATAAGTAACATTTATAGTTCAGCATGATTTAACCCTCACCCACTAAGGAACACAAGGCATGGAGTTAGTGGTTCACTTTCCCAAATAATCAGTCACAGTAAAACTGGCTGCATGATTCCCTGGCTGTGGAACAAGCCATTACTGTAAGCTGTTTTCTCAAGAGAACTGTTAGTTTAAATCAAAATTCTCACAACAAGCACAATTTCATGCGGAAAACTTGAAAACACAATTAATGATGAATGTCACTAAAATATTAGTCTGACTTTTTTTAAATAAACACTTAAGCATTGTGGCAAAAAGCTAATTCATCTCCAGAAAAAAGAAATTAAAACTTTCACACTGGATGCTCCTTCGGGTTCCATTGATGATTGGTATTTTATTGATTTTTGTGTTCTTGTTCTGGTAATACAAGCAGGAATAATGGGCAGTAAATCGTGACCCTGTTTGTGCTTTTAAGTAAATACAGGGATAATAGTTCCACGTTGACAGTCTATCATAAATAGAAATAGCTTAATTGACTGACCAAGGACTGATCTACACTGACCTCGCTGGTTGCATGCTAGCTAATTTCTGTGATAATGTGCCAAAATAGGCATTCAATCAGTGCTTATATTAAAACAATTATTAAGCTACCAGCTCTTACCCCTTGAACCTGTGAGGCATCTGTTGCAAGTCTCGTAGTCAAAGCACCAGGGCTGTTCTTGCGGTCATCAAACCAACCAATGTCTTGCCCTAGCATAGCCTGGAAACCAATTTTCCTTAACCGTCTTGTGAGCAGCTCACCAGACTTGGCAAAGGTGTATCCCTGGGGTGCATAAGAATAAATACAAATATTGTACAGAAAGAGATACCCACTGAGTAAGGGATAAGAAAGAAAATTTACCCATATTGGACTGCTGTTACCTGTAGAAACTGCGTGAAAAATGAAAGAATTCCAACAAAGACAAAGAGCAGGCAGACACCATTGATCTGGATTCTTTGTTCTTCTTCATCAAGAATGGAGAAGGTCTTTGGGAAAAAAAATGGGTGGCATCATATTAGAAGTGTCAGTTTTGCCGTATGTGAGTTTATTCATGAATCCCTATTGCCAAGTGCAAACGCCCACCCTAGAATCAGAGCCAGAACACAGAGCTCTCCCTCACCCTGTGCAAAGGCCTAATTCCCTATTTTTCCTAAGGTAAGCCTGGGTACAACATAATGATTTTCACTCCTGTTAAACAACAAGTTTATTATACTCAGTGTCTGCACATACTGCTATTACTTGTTGCCTATCCCTAGTTATAATAAATCAATCATCCCCCTAATCTAAAGAAGATCCAGTGTGTCAACCAGAGAATAGCAATGAAATAAATAGCATCATGACAAACCAACAGTGCAGCAGCTCTCAACCTGTTATCTGTAAGGTATAATTAAAAATAAATTGTGCATTCAACATTTACTTATATCAAAACCAGCTTAAATTCTTCTAGGTAAGTATTTAACAGTAGAAAGAGAAGAAGGAATTTTCATTACAGCTTCAAAATACAAAAATTCCACAGAAATAAACTTAAGTACTAGTCTTAAAAGGTCAACCCAAGTTATTTACAGTTCCAAGTGAGCTATGCATCTAAGTAAAAGGGAAGAATTAAAGCATGAATTTGAGAAAAAGAAATAGCTGTCCTCTAGTGGGAATTCCACTTCAAGTATTTTACCTTTGTACATCAGTGCCTTGGTAACAAAATAAATCCTGCAAAATCCAAAATGATAATATAAAAACGGCATCCAGTGTTTCAAGCTAAGAACTGTTCCAATGCCACGCTGTCTTCTCAGTAGCGAGGCATATTATTTCTCATAATACTCTTTGTTTAAAAAAAAAACACACCAGGTATGTTTTAATCTGTCATAATAGGAACAAAACATGTAACGGTCTGCTGCCGTTCCTATTCCCGTAATGAAATCCACTTGTACATTCAGTAATTCATGTTTGATCCTGAACAGGCTGTGAGCAGATTTCATCTGTCTTTGTAACTTATGTATCTAGAAAAGATATCACTGTTTTTTTTTTGTTTGGGGTTTGTCTTTTTTTTCTGTAGGAAATATTCTAAATATTCTAGTTAAACACTTGGACTGAATGAAATACAGGTGAACTCAGTGCATGCATAAACTTCATCTTATGAGGATTATGGATTTTAGAATTGCCATGATGGTATTTTCTGTATCATCACGGTGTGCAATATCTAAGACATGAATGGAAAAATGCATTTCATAGTAGTGGTCATGCCACATGCATAGCTAGCCTAAAACATAACCAGGGGAATAACTAACTACTCATCGTTGAGAACATTCGTTTACATGTATGTCATGTTAATTACAGTGCTGTGGTACTTTTTCACATGAAAAAAATCAGCAAAACCTCTGTGGAAATGAATAGGAATTCTAATGAGTAAAACTAATAAACAGTATGACAAACAGAGTGTGTGATGGGTCATAATAAATATACAGTTGTGCACTGGGTTGTAAAACACTACTCTCCAGAGATGCTGATGGCTTTTTCACGAGTAACTTACATGCTGTCTCTGCACAGTCATCCAGAAACACTGGGATGGACCCATACGTGGGGTGAACTTAACATTGCAAAGAGAGATAGACACTTGCCATAGGACCCTACAGTGAGTTCCGGTAAGTATTTATGCTTGTTATTATGAACTTTTGTTCATTGCTTCTGTATGGCTAGATGGTAGGCAAGATAAATGAAGAAAAGGGAGAATGCTGTGAGCCTTTGCTTTAATATGCTAACCATATCACCCACATTCAAAGTGGTTCCCCTGCTTTCTCATATGCAAGACACACGTTGTGAAAGGCCTTCCCAGTTCCTGCGGCCAGGGTCTCTTTCCATTGCTCCTAGATAAAGGTTGAGAGATCTGCAATGTCTGCAAGACACCTTGAGGGTTTCTGGTGAAGCCAGTTATTCGTCAGTCTGGGACTCGTATTGCAGGCTCTACATTCAAGGAAGCATCCCAGATGAGGAAAAGCAATGGGCTGAACTACGTGCTTACACTCTTCCTTAAACTGAGAACAATAGCACTTTATAGTCCTACAGAAGGAAATGTAGATGACATTCGTCGGGAAGAGATCTCTGTATTGCAAACAGAGGATTTTTTTTCCCCTTGCAACTCTGTCCTGTAAAATTGAACTATCCCATTCTGCAGCTATCCTAACATGTTCAGCTATATTTTTGACCTATGTTCTTGATTTAAAAAAATAACACTGCTTACAGTAACGTGTAACATGGACAATAGCATCAGGTCTATAAAAGGACAAAGTTGTTGCTGAGGGGTCCATGTTCAGACTATACAAGTTTCAACAGTTTTAGTGTGGACTATCTTTTATCTGGGGCCATGGGCTACATGCCCGATAGCAGTCAGAGCACAGCTTTCAGTTGAGATTCAATGGAAAGAATCCATTTCCTATACTCTGAGACAGTTCCACAGTGGGAATCAAAGCATAGTAAGAAGAAACTACTGAGAAACTTGTTCCAAAGGTACACTTCTGATCTGAACTGATCAGAAGACATATCCAGTATTATTGAGTTCTTCATTCACTTTTGGGGATTAATTTCTAAGAACCGTCAAGGCAGAATTTGTTAAATTTATCCCTTCGTTTCAAAGTTGTGGGGATTTTTCCCCTCACTTCTCCAGCATATTGGTCCCAGGGTACAAGCCCACGTGTCTGTCACAACATCATTGCAGATATTCAGACAGCTTGGAAAGCAGATGCATATTCCATCTGCCTGACTGCCTTGGCACCAGGCAGAAATGTTTTAAATTTATGAATAATGAAACACAGATGTTGGACTTTGCTCATGTTCATCATGCCTTGTTTTTTTCTTGCAGCCTCTCTCCTTTGATGGACCGAGACCTTCAAGAGAAGGAATTCATCCTTGGTAATGAAGGCATTTAACATCTTTCAGGATGACGTCAGCCCCAGACCTCTCAGTGTCTAGAAAATCTCTCTCAAAAGGAATCAAAGGTTAGATTCATTGCAGATAGCACATAGCAGTGTCTCACCTGCTGTCTAGTGAAAGCCACAGGCAGTCCTTGACATGAAGCCTAGACACTTGAAAAGTGTTCAGAGATGGCATACCTATGGCTAAAAGGCCAAGCACATTGGCCAAAAGCCACTAAGTGGATCAACAGGGACTAGAAAGTCTTTTGTTCTGCCCATCCCTGGATCTTAGCTAGCCAATATCCAGCTGCAAGTAAAAGTGATTCAAAGTCCTGAGTAACTTCCCAGAGAGAAATGTCTAATCCAAAACAACCCCCCCAAAAAAAAACCCAAACAGCAAAATGTCAATCTTTCCTTTGACAGATTGCTGGCACTGCTGTTAGGAGCATTTTCTCAACCATTTTCTAATCAGTAGCTTAGATGCTGGGGCACTCATTCATTCATTCTTTCCTGCCTGAAAGATTTCAGACCTCCAGTTTCTAGAAGAGTGTCTGCCCTTTAAGTCATATATTCTTTGCACACATATGTACCTACCATGACCTAAACAAGTATGTGTGAATCACAAGTTTTATCCTGTCTCAGGTGGGTACCCAAACTGAGAAACAATATTGGCATCCCCATTTTCTTCCCAGTGAATGCATCATTACTTTACCCAATAAGAAACAGCATCAATAGAGGGGTTTTCTCTGTCCTTCTAGTTCTTGAAAATTTAGGACACTTGCCTAGGCATTAGTGCTGAATTTCTTCGGGCAGCCCTCCAGTTTCCCCCTAATGTGAAAAATGCTTCCCCAAAAAGCTGTTTTACAAAAGGGGAAGCATCCTCTTTCTATTACAACTTTTTGAAGGAAAAAACAGTCATGGTTGAACTCTTGAAAAGTTTCAAGCAAAGCTGTGGATTTTGATAGTGATGCATCCTTTAGTGAATGCCGAGGTTTAAAGCATATTCCTATTTCCTGCTTGTCTTCTAAGCTTATTGATGCAAGTCTCCTTTCTGCTGGCAGCTATGAACCCCGTTACAATTATCTACCTCTCCCTGGGCATTCTGCAGGGAGCAGACAGCAAAGAGCTGCCTGAAATATATGAACAAAAAAGTGAAGTATTTTTTGGGTCTGATCCAAAGCTTTCTCAAAGTCTTAGCCAAGACTGTAGAACAAAATTCTGCAGGGAAGGACCTCTGCATGTCTCTCTCCACTGTACCTGCACATGAGGTACAACTTGTCTCATCTAAAATAAACTGTATGCAAGTATAGAAACCCACTCCCAACAGTTCCTGGAAAGTGAACAAGAGAGATAATGAAGAACACATGACAAATGGTAATGAGTCTACCCCTTCGAAGAGCTCAAATGATAGTGTGATGACAGGGATATAAATATCTCTACTGAATAATTGTTTACAGGCAAGAAGGCTAACCCCATTTACTTGATGAGATATAGATTTGCCCAAAACATGTCAAGTTCTGCATCATACATTCACTCCCCCCCGCTTCAGAGCTAAAATACACTTTAAAATGTTAGCATAACATACCCCAAGAATCTGACTGAATAGCAAAGCATAGAGTGGACTGACTGCTCCATTCACAGCTGCTGTCAGAGATCCAAGTACCATGTATGGCCATTCAGAGGCATTGTATTTCAAAATTCTGGTAAACGGTACAGGCTTGACATCTTCCTCCACAACAAGAGATTCCTAAAAAAACAGGTTGGATTTATGAAGCAAATGTATTCCTCCACTGATGTTCTCCCTTTAACAGTGAGATGAAAGAGTTAGCATAATCTGTTAAATGGCCGTCTAGTGCCCAAACAGCAGCTCTACCTTTGTATGGGAAAGGGCAGTGATGGGTCTTGGCTGCTGTCTGGAACTCTTTTGTAGGGCTAGAGAGTCACAAGAGGGTTACATAAATGACTTACTGTCCCTGGAGAAAAAGAGAGAGATTCATGCCTTATGCAGCTCTACTGATTCCAATTTCAGAGGTTAATTGCAACCAGTTTAAGATCTTCTGTCCCTGAAACTCAGGCTGTTCTCTTTTTGCTGCCTTCAATGAGATGTGATGCAATATCCAGTGCCAAAACTTAAACTTCTTCCTCACAAGTGGCTTTTTGTGTCACTCATCTTCTTAAATATTATTTCAAAGTATTGTGGGTGAACACACTGATCAGACTCTGCATCAAGTTAACAGGTATGCTACGTGATTAAGAAAAGGGAAATCTCAGAATGATAGCTGGATTCAGGCTTTATACATGCTAATTATGCCTCCCTTCTGTGAAACATCCTTAGACTATATGCTGAATTCCCATAATTATTCCCAGTAAGAGCAGAATATTCATCATCAAATTATAACTTACCCTGCAGTTTGATTTTTGCAGATTTTTTGTAACACTCAGTGTGCTGAGCCCTGCTTATCTCCCTCAGTTCACATGACTGGAAATGCCCAGACAAAATAGACACTGTGATGACCTATCTGCTGGAAATGTGCAAGGATGAATGGGTGGAAGCTTCTTGTATTTTCTCTTCCTTCTGAGCTAGTGCCAGGGTGACAGCACTAAAGCCCTCTATTTATCCACAGAACAGGCTTAGCAATAGCAAGAACAGTGACTTCTAACTGCTGCGCTCTGCACTGAACAACTGTAGCCATGCAAATTGGTGCAGGGAGCTTTGTAAGCACTTTGGAAACCCACTGTGTATATTCCTACATAATTCTGCATAATTTTAAGGCATGCTGTCTTTATTTTCTATGCTAGTTGATTGCACAAGGACACTGTCAGTGAAAGAACTCTGGGTTAGGTTGCAGTGACAGTCTCTACTCAAATCTTCAGATGAATTTTGAGACAAAATGAATTTACTCTTTATTGAACAAGAAGCAGCGTCATTTGTATTACTGAGTGGCTATTACATTTCACAGGCTGAGCATTTTGCTTTTTGTCAGTTAATTCAGCTTTTATGAATACAACTTTTTCAACTTGATCTACAACAATTTACCAACAGGCCATGCTCTGTTAGAAATGTTATATGGGCCATTAAGCATAACAGCCATCAAAATGCAGCCCAGGATTTACACAGAGGGTAAGAACTGAAGCTGTTGTTTTGTTTAAGTAGACAAAAGGATCAATCCAAGAAGACATATCTGCCAACAACTCCTATAACAGGCACATATCTACAAGTTATCATTACCAGGTAATATAACCTGCTTGGTTGAAAAAATAATAACAAGCTGTTGGACCTGACCTTTTTTGCTTGTTCATCATCTTCTCCATAAGAAGGCATAAGATTCATATACTCTGCATGATCTCTTGCAATGGATAATGGAGGGTCAGGGACCACATTAGAGAGCTGAGACCTGGAGCGCTGCCGAAGTGAAGCTCTGTAAAGAGGTTAGAAATGGTCTGTTCTTCACAGCTCAGTAACACAACACTTGCTTGCAAAGCAGGTGCAGTTTTCATATCAACTAAATCACGATTCACTGAAGCAAATCAAAGGAATCTTATGGACTTTTTCCTTCTTTTTCTATGTTCTCTCAACTTCTAGAGAAGAAAATACCTCACAACAGAGACAAATACTTTTCAAAATCATATTCCACCCCCACCACTCAGATGTTGTCTTATAGGTACCCTGTATTTGCTTAGCAAAATTGTGGTGTATCCTTCTCTATTTGCACCAGTCATTAAGACATCAAGTCAATTCACTGCTATTAGTATCAAGTAGTTCAGTCCAACAAAACAGGGTGCTGAAACAATCCACCTCTATCCCTGACAAAACATAACCCTGTAATGTAGGACAGATGTATTCACTTGCATATGTCTGACATGGGCTTGCCTGAAAGAAATAATAATTGTCTCACTACAAGACAGTCTGGCTTGTAAAATGCTTTAACTTTCATCAAGTCGAAGACGTAATAAAAATGTCCTTGTACATCGCATTGATTTCCCAAGTAATTGCAGAGCAAGTCATTTTTCAAGTGACTGGACTGAAAGTGCATTAGGTAATACAAATATATGGCTGTATGGTAGTAATATTAAAAATGGAACATTAACACAGTAGATCAGAATTGGAGAGAAAGTAGTATGGATAAAAAGGGGAGTAAAATTAAGTCTTTCTATTTATCCATGGGCCTGCAATCAGTAACCTATTACCCAAGCTATTTCTTTCTAAGTGACCTCTGTCTTAGTAAAATGCTGGCAGTCCTTCCACCCTCTTTAATGCAACATACAAAGAAGTGATTCATTAGCACTATTGGGATTTTGGCATAGTGGAATGAAGTATAGAGATCTGGAAACATAATGGGATTTACAAACATTTTTAAGACTCACCGCAAACTGGCCCGATAGCTTCCTCTGCTGAATGACTGGACTTTCTCAAGATTCGGCTCAACCACTTTATTTTCTGCTGCTGTAAAATATAGTACATAGAGCTCTTCAGTTTGTGCTGAAATTGAATACAACCTAAGTCCACTGTGGCTCTGCAAAAAAGTGCAGTGTCTCCAAGTCGTAACTGGAATACTTTGTAGAAAGCAAGGAATGTAATGCAACCTTGCTACTCAACCTACATGTACCACAAGTTATATAGTTGTATTTGACATGATGAAGTTAATTGAATATTAACCCAAGGACCACCTCACTTGGGATGTGACTGCTAAAGACTGTTTCCTTATTTTAGAACTGCAATTGCTCTCTTCTTTTAATATAATCATATCCAATCATAGAATCACAGAATAGTTTGGGTCGGAAGGGACCTTTAAAGGTCATCTAGTCCAATCCCCCTGCAATAAGCAGGGACATCTTCAACTAGATCAGGTTGGTCAGAGACCTGTCCAGCCTGACCTTGAATGTTTCCAGGGATGGGGCATCTACAACCCCTCTGGGCAACCTGTTCCAGTGTTTCACCACCATCATTGTAAAAAATTTCTTCCTCATATCTAGTCTAAATCCACCCTCTTCTAGTTTAAAACCATTACGCCTTGCTCTACCGCAACAGGCCCTGCTAAAAAGTTTGTCCCCATCTTTCCTGTAGGCCCCCTTTAAGTACTGAAAGGCCATAATAATGTCTCCCCAGAGCCTTCTCTTCTCCAGGCTGAACAACCCCAACTCTCTCAGCCTGTCCTCATAGGAGAGGTGCTCCAGCCCTCTGATCGTTTTTGTGTCCCTCCTCTGGACCCACTCCAACAGGTCTTTCCTGTGCTGCAGGCTCCAGAGCTGGACGCAGTACTCCAGGTGGGGTCTCACCAGAGCCGAGTAGAGGGACAGAATTACCTCCCTCAACCTGCTGGCCATGCTTCTCTTGCAGTCCAGGATACTGTTGGCCTTCTGGGCTGCAAACACAGGTTGTCAGCTCACGTCCAGCTTTCCATCCACGAGTACCCCCCAAGTCCTTCTTGGCAGGGCTGCTTTCAATCCCTCCATCCCCCAGCCTGTATTGATACTAGGGGTTGCCCCGACCCAGGTACAGGACCCTGCACTTGGCCGTGTTGAACCTCATGAGGTTCACATAGGCCCACTTCTCAAGCTTGTCCAGGTCCCTCTGGATGGCATCCTGTCCCTCAGGTATGTCAATGACACCACTCAGCTTGTTGTTGTCTGCAAATTTGCTGAGGGTGCACTTGATCCCACTGTCTATGTCACTGATGAAGATGTTGAACAGTACTGGTCCCAGTATGGACCCCTGAGGGACACCAGTTGTCACTGATCTCCATCTGAACATTGAGCTGTTGACCACTACCCTGTGGATGCAATCACATATGAAGCTTCAGAAAAGTACAACATATTCTATTAGACCTCCATTTCCATAAGCTTTGATTCAAATCTCCCTCTGGTAAAACAAATAGGTTAGTTTCAGCACATTCTGTAATTTGCTTGCATTTCAAATGCAGCAGGACTGGACTGTCGGCACTAAATGGAGATATAAAATGACAGGTATTGCAGGTCAGAATTAACGTTTCAGGGCAGATCTATATTGGGAAGCTCGTTCAATGTATACACAGTTAAAACACTTTGGCCAGAGCTATTACTTCTATGAATGCTAAACTTCAGCCATAAAGGTGGAAGAAAAAAAGCAGCAACTTGCCCTCATTAAAAAACAAAATAAAATAATCTACATTCTGTGGAATTTTACATTATTTTCTGAAAGAAAACAAAACGCTTACTTTCCGTTTCTTCTCTATTAACTGCTGTCTCTCCTTTGCTTTGCAAGGTCACCAACATGAAATAAACCCCTTTGCGCTTCAAGAGTTCCTCGTGAGTTCCTCTTTCCACAGCCCTTCCATGCTCAAACCCAACGATGACATCGGCAGCTTTGATGGCTGACAGGCGGTGAGCTATCGAGATTGCTGTGCGGCCAAGGCGAGCCTGACAGGGAACAACAACAGCCCCATTCCCAGAACACCAAGCAGAATTGATTGGAACTAGAACTATGTAATCTAAAGTTTCATCAGATCAATAGGACTCTTTCTAGTGGTTTCAGCTGACTTTGACTTGAACTGCATCCCTAGCCCATAGATGAGCATCTGTTTCTGAGCAAAGGGAGCTATACATTTCTGTTAATATCCCAAAGTAAGAAAGCATTATGTTCCATCAATAATACTGTTTTACTTGTGCACATGAAACAGCTGTTAAGAAAAGCTTCTCACTGCTTTGTTGCAACTCAGCAGCACCCTCTGCAGAGTGCATTAAAAATAATTTCTGCCCTTTTAAGTCTGATTTATGCTATACTATAGCAAACCTTATGAAGTGCTTCTTGGACAGTAGCTTCACTTTCATTATCAAGTGCTGACGTAGCCATATCCAGTAGCAGGATTTTTGGGTTTCGCACAAGAGCTCGAGCAATAGCTATCCTCTGTTTTTGACCTCCACTCATCTGGCTTCCACCCTCTCCAACATGAGTGTCAAATTGCTGTGTGAAGGAAAAAAATGAAAGCAAAACATATAACAAAAGAGTCTGTTAAGCTTCTGGTGAAGACATTGGTAAAATGTGTCTCAGATTTGTCCTGGGAATAGACTTAAAGTATTGTATTTGAAAGACAAAAAAAATTGTTAGTGCACCAGATTCAAAGAAGAGCTGATGAAGTAACTTCCTTCATAATGAACAACATCATTTTGCCTGATCTGGGGTTCCAACCCCAAGCCAAAAGTATGTACTGATAAAAAGGTGAAGTGTTCTGGTCTGACTCAAAACTACTACATCAGCAAAAGCTGAAATGGAGAGGAAACACCTGCCCACTCTCCATCAGATGACTCACCAGCAAACTTTCCACAGAGCTGGACTTGTCTGCTGATCTCCTGTGACTCATGAACACTTGTGTCTGTGATTCATGGACATCATGCTCTGGTGGCACTGGGTTCAGGTAGAGAATTAAATAAACACATAAAGCCTAGCATCTCAAGACCCAGGATAATTATATTAATCTAGAGCCAAATCTTGTTTATTCCTCCATTTCCAGGAAATAAACAGGGGCCTTTACACAGTTGTTCTATGACTGGTTTCCTGGAAGCCTGGAAGTGCATAGATGGAGGATAAAAAGTACATACTGACATTAGTTAATGATACTTGAATCCTGTCAATCAGGTTCACTGTTGTAACATGTCCTTTTGAGAAGCTACTTGGCAAAATAACATTCTAGAAAAATAAATAGCCCAGTACTATCCAACAGAGGCTTAGTAAGGATGATACCATATGACTGACCAAAGCCCTGTCATCGTAAGGGAAGGAACTGGGGAAGAGGGAACCTCCAGATAACTTACAGAGCTCGTGCAAGGAGATGAGATTGTGAGGATCAGCACAGACTGCTCAGAAACATATGCTGGCTAGTGAGAGTCTGGGATCTAAATTGTTTTTGTCCTGAGCAGAAACAGCTCTCCATAGCATGAGAAATACTTATCTAAAAATCATGATATGATTATTACCATGATATTGAATGTTGTGCATATGAGTCTTGAAGAACTAATTCTTGTTTTGTGTTTTTATTTTTTACTTGGTGACTTACACATAGTAAGACCTAATTAGTCAAAGGATAGGTTGCTGCCTACTATCTGTATTAATCTTCTGGCCTTCCACCTGAGCACAGACGGCTGCATGTGGAGAGGGACAAAAGGATTCTTTATTTTCCCGTCAAATTCTGCCAAACATTTTACAAGGCACAGCATACCTGCGGCAAGTCCATGATGAAATTGTAAGCATTGGCCTGTTTGGCTGCTTTGATTATGTCTTCCATGGTAGCCTCATCCCGACCATAGCGAATGTTCTCTGCAATCGTGGTGGCAAACAGCACTGGCTCTTGTTCAACAATACCAATCTGTGAGCGTAGCCACTGGATATTAAGGGAACGAATGTCATGGCCATCCAGGGTAATCTACAAATGCCAATTAAAACATGGACACAAAAAAAAAGGAAAAAAAGTCAGGGACATTGTCCCCTCCAGTTCAGAAGCAAAGAAAGAAACAACAGAAATGAAGGGCTGGCGATGCTGTGTTTGCATGACCAGTGTAAAAAACAGCTCTCATACATAAAAAATGCAATGCAGTAGCAGTAGTATATGCTAGTTCCTGGCCTAAGAGTTGTGCTCTTTTATTTCACTTCCCAATACTTCTTTTTGCTTGGCCCCAGAAATAAGAACAGGTGGAAAGTAATCATCAAAATTATGATTATATGTTTACAATAATTTGGTTCTTTGTCTTTTATACATTCAAATACAGGTTACCGGGTATGTGATTTATGCCAACTAGGAACACATAAATGGAATGAGACTGTTAATAGATGTAATTCGTATTCTTAGCCAATCCGTTACTAAATGGTAGTTGCATATACTAAAGAGATATTATGGGATAATGATTAAATGTTCAATACTGTGTTTTCCAGAATGAAAAATGATTTGTCACTCCTGAATTATCATATCTGCTGGTATAGGTTTTACTCAGATTTAGCACTGAATTTTTATTTTCTCCGAACAGTTTTTCTCTTTGACATAATTATTTTTGATAATTCAGCATTCCCCTGAAAGGCACAAAAGGATATTTTGCTAATTAAAAAAAAAAAAAAAAGAAAAAAAAAGAAAAGAAAGTTAGGAGTCTTCCTTCCCACCTTGGAGAAGAAACCATGGATTTCTTCAAGTCCCTAAGGCTAGAGAAACACATTCTAGACTGGTACACTCACCATGCCATCAGTGGGGTCATAGAAACGCTGGATGAGCTGTATAGTTGTACTTTTTCCAGCTCCACTAGCTCCAACAAAAGCTGTGGTCTCCCCTGCTTTAATAACCATATTAAGGTTATCCAAAATCTGGAGAGGGAAAAAAAAAGAAACAGAAACTATCCATTCTAATTCTCTCATAGTCATACAACCAAGTGAGTATATTCTGTACCTTAAAGTGGAGAATCAAGGGAATTTTACAAAATTCAGAAAAACGTTATGAAGAAAGAGGAAAAAGAAAGCGAAATGTTTTTACATTGTTTGAAAAGTTTATAAATGCAGAGCACTGTTTTCCATGACAGGCAGGCAGATTTTGATTGTTGTTTGTTCCTGTTGTTCATCATTAAGAACTAGTCAAGTTAATACCACTGGAGAACTTTACAATAAATCCCCTTTAAAGAACACTACACATTTATTATGAATGCCTTTTAAAGCATAAATATTAAGAATATAAAAGTGAAATTATTAGAAAAATCTGGTACTTCATATGCTTCTGTCTTTAGAAGCAATAACACGCCTTTGCTTGTGCAATAATTTGCTTTTCCAGGGAGAATTTGTCAGTTCAGACACAGTAGTAGAGAAATAATTGGGTATACAGTCAATTCTTCTGTAGCTTTTCCTAGCATTTTAATGGGTGACATGGCGCATCCCCAGGGTAATGGAAGAGTTTTATAAAATCTCCTTGCACTGTTCAGCTTATTACTTTGTGTCCTATCCTAGCACATGTTAATACAAGTGCATAGCTGATTGAAAGAGAAGCTGTATGCAGGTGAATTTGTCTGAAATTACTACGAGTTTATGTTCAGCAGCAAGGAATGTGTGTGGCAATGGATAGGTCAGAATGGTAAAATAAGCAGAATGGTATGTAGAAGAACCCTTTAACAGAAGAATTATCTAATCTAGTTTTAAACAGAGGGTCTGGCTTCTGGAAAACAAACTCTGCTGAAAATCTAGAAATTGCCAAAAGAACCGGGATATTTTGATTGTTTACAGTAATTGTGTTCACAGGATGGATGATGAATAATTACCTTTACGTCTGGTCTGGAGGGATAATGGAATGTTACATTATGAAATTCAATTTCACCTCGTACTTTATCCAGCTTGTAGCCATCTTCTGACATGCAGTCAATGGCGGGTTTCTAGGACAGAATTTAGTGTTATTTATTTGCTGTTAAACAGCCAACACTGCTGCAATAGATAAATATTCCCAATACCACACAAACCCATGGCACTTCTATCTGAACAGCACTTGGCTGCACTGATCCAGCAGCAGGCTCTGCCCCAGGACTAGCAGGCAAGGGACATGAAATTGAAGGCCACAGTGACGGGGAAGTTGTCACCAGTGGGTAGTACAGGCGAGATGAAGGTACCCTGTTCTCATTTAAGGCTTACTGCAATTACCACAGTCAACCACTCATCTAGTATTTGCTGGAACAGAATAGCGACTGAGTGAGGCATTTTGACTCGGTTAATTTAGCCAGCTCCTCAGGAATAAAACGGCACTACTTCACTTATATAGACATTCTCCTACAGCACTGAACAACCAATTCATTGCTGAAAATCTGCACGCTTCACCAGTTTGGATCCTTGCACACCCAGTGCTAACAGCTGGAATCATGATTTGAGTGTTTTCCCATGAAGTGTTTTGGGTCTCACATACATTTGGCCAGGGCATGGGTATTGTGGCCTGCTAGACATGAGCAGAGAACTAAGAGAAATTTGAAGAGTCCCAGAGAAATCAAATTTTCTAAGGACAGGTTTTTGAAGCATGGAAAACAGAAAATGAATTAAAACTATAGCAACACCAATATTTGATAATTGAAAAGTGCATGATTTTTTGTGTAGCCTAACAGATTGAAGGGAATTTTAATATGAGAAACATGTATGTTCTAAGATGTTAAGAACAGCAAAAAGATTGATTCCTCTTTAGGAATATATCTTGCTTAAATTCAGATACTAAGCTATGAAGAAAAGTTTCACTGATCCTGCAAATGGGAACCTCAGCATGGCTACAAGTTTAGTGCCAGAAAAAAATCTGTATCAGGGCAGAGCTATGCTTTTACTGTCTAATCACAAATCTACAAATGCAGCAAGCAGATGGATCTAATTTTGTCACTCTTTCTCTAGACAGACGGAATCTCACTTTAATTTGCTTTTTTTACCCTAAGGTTATCTGACTCAGCCTTATCTTGAATATTCTGATTGATTCTTACTGCTGCAACTCTTCTGTGCTTTTTATTTTTTTCTCTAAAAAACACTTTCCTTATTCATCTCTTTTCAGTTTATCTTAGAGCTTTAGCTTATGAAGTGCATTTGTAAGGCATATGTGTTATCGTTATTATAGAGCATTAAAGGGTAACTAAAAAGTCCATTAGCATTGCCACAGCCCCTCTGGCCTTCTTTATATACCCTTATGTACTCTGTAAAAGACAAGCAGCATTTTAATATGTTTACCCAGCTTTTAGCACAATCAAGCTTGTCAATGACCAGAGATACTATGTACTGCTAGGAAATCAGAAGTATTTTGCCAACCACTAAATTTATACAGATATAGAAGGGAATTCTATAAGGCCAGTGGCTCTCGGTTCTCATATAACCTTATTTCAAATATCTGTCTGTCTAGATAATATTGTGATTAACATTTATGACTGCTGCGTGACCATTTGATCTCATTTTAACTCAGAGTAGCTCTGGGACAGGTGACAAGGGGCCACTTTTGCCACTAATGCTAATGGAGCCACATCTGATGCCATCTGGATGCTGGGAGCTAGAAGCTTGCTGCAAGTTTGGCTGCAAGGTGACTATTGCTGCCTGCCTGTACACTTTCTGTGGGCCAGCACTGATCAGTAATTATACATAAGGAGAAATAAGAGTAAGAAACAGCAGTAGCTGAGGTAAAACTTCATTAATTCAGAAAAAGGCCACTTAAGAAATCTGTTCACCACCCTCTCTGAGCCCATGTGCATGCCTTTCTATTGCTTTCTATTGCTCAATCAATTTTTCTTTAATTGCACCCATTTTTCCTCATTTACACAGTAGATAAAACCACTACAGCTTGAGGCTTATTTAATTATTTTCCACTACAAAGTGACACAGCTTAGAAATTTGTTACTTACTTTATCTATTGTCTCAAAAATATTTGCTGCAGCCCCACGACCAGTGGCAAAGGCTTCCAAACAGGGAGATGCCTGGCCAAGATTTAAAGCTCCTACTAAAACACCAAAGAAAACCTGAAGAAGCAGGAAAAGAAATTAACAAAATATGACATCATATTTTTATTACCGTTTAGAGCTTAGACAGGTAAATCAAAGTACAGTGGCTTAATGACTTCTTGTGTATCAGCTGAGCTGCAGTTATGCACTATATGAGCATAATTAGCCCACAAGAAAGCAAACAAATGCATCTTAGAAAGGATTTTCAGTCTTTCACAACTTTGCTTCCACAGTGACGTAAACCAACTTATCTCATATTTGCCCTGACCTAAAAATGTGTGCACCCAGATATTTACAGAGGTAAATTTACTAAGGTGCCACTTATATACCACACACATGCAAATGCATTAACTGTCTGTTTTTACAGCAAGAAGTGAGATGCATTGTATTGTAAGTATACCTTATTCTTCTCAGTGCTAATATACCAGGGTGTGCTTGTCAGAATGAGCATTTTTTTCATAGAATTCACTCTGCTTTTTTCCTCCTTAGTTTTTCAATTATAGAGGTGGTTTGGCAGAGCAGATTATAAAGGTTTGGATAATGTCTTTGGTGTAGGCTTTTGGTGCATTTTTTGCTTTGTTGTGGCTGATAGTTTGAACATTCACCCTGAGCACTAGGAGAACTGGTACGTAATCCTTTGCTGTACTTTGGCAATACCTGAGAATTCTGCTAAGAAGCAACCAAGGACTCAGCTAGCCTTTTGAATACAACACAAACAGTAGTCAGGATATATGGGCAAGGTATATAAGGAAACATTACTGTTGAGAAAGAAATAAAAGTACACAGGACTCAGTTTTCCCTTGCACGATAGTGATATTTACTGAGAATATCCCCATGGCTAAAGTGGAAGTCTACTGTACACTGCAAACATCTACACTGTGATGTATAAATCGTACCATACACTGCAAACATCTACACTGTGATGTATAAATCGTACCATAAGTTCATACTCAGCTTTACTACAAACTCATTTTCTTGTGTGAATGAATCCTAAAGCAATTAGGTTATACACATGTCAGAATCCATCATGAACATGAGGGAGCAGGTTCTGTTCAATTGATAGAAGAAGAGAGGGCAACGCTTAGTGTATCTCAATGCAGTATGACTGGTGAACAACAGTTTTTCAGTGACTGGGAAAAGCGTATTTAAATGTTTTGTATCTACAAATCCTCCCCTCCTCCCCCCTGCCAGACTAGGAGTGTATGGTAGAAGCACAAGAAAGTTGGCTGGAAACTGAGAGAAGGAAGGGAGCATGAGGGAGAGTCTCTCCAATGACAGCTGCAATTTTTCAGCTACAGGGTAGCTCCCCACTGTTTGCCATTTGTCATTTGAAAGCACTGAACTATAGTTATCATCTGCAAGGAAAGGAAATTACAAAAGGAAAACTAGGGAAAATGTGGGCCCGCTGTTGAACGAGACAGGTGCTGTGGTGACAGAAGATGCAGAGAAGGCGGAGTTGCTAAATGCCTTCTTTGCTTCTGTCTTCACTGCTCGGGCCAGTCCTTGGGAAACCCAGACTTTGCAGATAACAGAGAAAGTCTGGAGGAAGCAAGACTTTCCCTTGGTTGATGAGGAGCAAGTTAGAGATCAGTTAGACAAACTAGATATCCACAAATCCATGGGGCCTGACGGGATGCACCCTCGAGTGCTGAGGGAGCTGGGGGAAGTCATTGCTGGGCCGCTCTCCATCATCTTTGAAAGGTCCTGGAGGACAGGTGAGGTGCCTGAGGACTGGAGGATAGCCAATGTCACTCCAGTCTTCAAAAAGGG
>VZSZ01010263.1:278150-295132 GCA_013398815.1 Ibidorhyncha struthersii | reverse complement strand
CCCAGTTCAAGAAGGACAGGGACCTGCTGGAGAGGGTCCAGCAAAGGGCTACAAAGATGATTAGGGGATTGGAGCATCTTTCATATGAGGAGAGGCTGAGGGATTTGGGTCTCTTTAGTCTGGAGAAAAGAAGATTGAGGGGGGATCTTGTTAATGCTTTCAAATACCTGAAGGGAGGATGCCAGGGGGATGGGAGCAGTCTTTTTTCAGTGGTGCCCATTGATAGGACGAGGGGTAATGGGCACAAGCTTGAACATAGGAAGTTCCATCTTAACATGAGGAGGAACTTCTTTACTTTGAGGGTGGTGGAGCACTGGAACAGGCTGCCCAGAGAGGTTGTGGAGTCTCCCACTCTGGAGACATTCAAAACCCGCCTGGACGCTGTCCTGTGCAACCTGTTGTAGGTGACCCTGCTCTGGCGGGGGGGTTGGACTAGATGATCTCCAGAGATCCCTTCCAACCCTGACTATTCTGTGATTCTGTGATTCTGTGAAATTGCTCACTTGTTTTTCGCAGCACTACCTTGTATCAACTACTGGTGGCAAGTTGCAAATGATTTCCTGTGAGGGACATCCTCCTTGAACAGAATGACTCAATTTTACAATGTTCTCAGAGTAATTTACCAAGCTACATTTCACAGGAAGTTTTGCACTGCATGGTGGTGGTGGTTGGGAGCTCTCATGGTGTGCACCAGGCAGAGAAAGATCAGAAATAGATGTCTCATGAGAACACCTAGGACTTATCAAGGTTCAGAAAAAATTTACTCTGGGTCTAGACTGCAGCCTGCCATTTGGGCAGTCCTGGCTTAAAGCAAATAACCAAAATATCTGTAGGTGTTGGTTTTATTGCATTTATGTCACCAGTATCCAAAGCATCTACTGTTCAGAAGTGGATGCATGAGTGCCATGCATGTTAGTAAGGTTTTTATATACAATGCAGGAGCCACAGCCACTTGTGTTTTTATCAGCATACATGTTTACATGTTCTTTGTCATCTATAGAGCTGGGTGGGCAATTAACAACAGAAAACAGTGAGTCAAAGGAACAGAAACAGTTCACGAGAGAGAGGTTAGATTTGATAAAACTTTCTTTGGTCAGGTTTCTCTTTACCACAATGGGGTTTTTCATCACCAAGTAAGCTCTCCAGAGGAGCCAATATCCCAGAAGCCATATGCTGACCCACAAAATGGAAAAGCTAGTTTCAGGCCCCTGCCAGCTGTGTAGCAGGCTCTCAAATGAAAGCGTTCTTCTGATCGCAGTAGGCAGCATTTCAAATATTTAAAATACACATGCATTTTCTTTTAATCTTCTCCAATTGTGTCATATACTTTCATGCATATACTGATCTTTAAAAGACACATGTAGTGTTTGTTACCACTGAGCCACAAGATATCAGAACACTACAAATATATGTTCCAGAATTAATGTTTTAAGAAACAGCCCAGAAAAGTTGCATCAAGCTAAAATGAGTACCTGCAGAAGGGTGCCAGGTGAATACTCCTCTTCTTCAAGAACAAGTTTAGAGCCATACCAAAAGGCTAATGCATAACACAGGAAAATTATAAGCCACATGTAACCAGTGAATAATCCCATTATTATTCCTTTTCGAATTCCCCAGTGCTGAGCAAACACCAGGTTCTTATCATATCTGTAGAAAGAGAGAAAAATGAATGGGGATGAAATGAGTTTCATAGACAATTCAAAATGAGCAAAGACCAACAAAATTAGGCGTCTTCAATGACTGGCTGTACTACAGTTAACAGAGGGTCCACATAAGGTTGATTCCTTTCAGTCTGAAGTGAGAGACCACTGCTTAAACCAGCAATGCTCCCAGATCATGAAAACCTTCTATGTTCTAGTGTAAGAAGCACAAGAAAAGCCACACGCACTGCAGATACCTCACCATGGGGTTTGGGGTTTTAGCAGCGTGACATAGGGTTTGAGAATTTGGTCAATGCTTCAGAGCATTTCCTACAGCCATGTTATGTTTTAAATTAATTTAAGAGAAACTTTCAACTTAACATGATCAAATCATTATGTCTTGCTCGAACTAGTTCTCTTACTTAGCTTGAAAGTACCCAAAGTTTTCAGATGTGCTGCAAAGTGATATATCAGACAATGTTTAGGGGAAAGTTTGACAGTATGTTCCTACAAGTGGGAATGACTTGAAGATAGTATTGCTGATGTTTTATTTCACTGATGGACTGAATTATGAAACTGGTTTTGCATATGTAATGTTATTTGAAACTGAAGTTTCTGTAATGTATGTGCATTTAATTCTCAAAGCTAACAGATTGTCATCGCTGTAGAATTTAGAGACTAATTTCCATGACTGAAGCGCATTACAGTGTTACGTTGCTATGGGAAAAAAGAAATCAGAGACCCTACAATTTGTCCAAACAAACCTTTCAACTTCTTTCTTCTCCCCACCAAAAGCAGCCACTGTTCTGATGGATGAGAGCACTTCATCAGCCACAGCTCCAGCTTTTGCATAAGCCTTTAATTCTCGGCCTGTTAGTTTTGCCACAGCCTACAAAAGCATAAGAAGTGCTGGTTACACCTCAACTGTATGTGCAGACAAGGACAGCAGTAAGCAGTGCTGGCTGTCACACTGTGCTGTCTGCTCTGCATGAGGTCGCCTCCTCTGCTCCAAGCAGGCACGCTGCACACTCAAAGGCTTTTGTCTTCTAGTATTAGGACATATACCTCTGTAGCATATGTTTTGCAGAAGTTACCCCCTTGGCCAACAGCTCTGCTCCAGGTAGCTAGAAAGGGCAGTTGACAACATCTGCTTTCCCTCCCTCCCCCTCTCTCTGCTGCTAACTGGGCTCAAGCAGACTGCAGACTGAGGGTTTGTGCGTGGCAGGAGGAAGGGGGGACCTTAAGTGCTAAGAGCCCTTTAGCCACTGTGGTGGAGCCCAGCTTCAGGAAGAAGAGGTAATAGCACAGATAGGGGAGGATGGAAACAGATCTTGCCCACCACTGTCCTTTGTTTCTTGGGCTGACAGCAATCAGGTCCCTACATGGCAGCCCAGAGCACACTGGATGCCAAAAGCTTGCTTAGGTTTAAAAAAATGTTCAAATTAATGGAAGAAAATGTAGTCATGTACATTGGCTTGGGAATGATATATCACTAGAAACTGTAACGTGATTATTTTCTTTCTGTCTTCCAATACCCTACCTCAGGCATATATTAGCCACCTTTGGAGACAGGAAACCTGGCTAGATTGACCTTGGGTCTGTTTTCTTTACGGTAAAAAACAAAGACTTAAGCTGGAAAGGCTTGTAAGGAAGAAACACTTAACAGTGGGTATGTGAAAAGAAAGAGATGGGGACAGAGAAATAAGAATGGAAAGAGGGGAAATTACAAATATAAAGGGGAATGAGCTCAGAAAAAAATTGCAAATGAAGGAAAGAGGCATTCTGGGGTTTATTTCATTCCCTGCCAGGATTCTGCTCTCCCACTTCACACTGAGTCATTATCCATGTCATCTACTTGCAGCCAGTATAAGGTGCTAAAAGAGAGCAGGAAGACAAGAAATTAGTCAGAGTTACATTGGAGATTTGATAGCAAAATTATAGCAAACTGTTCCTGACGTGGAAGAAGTGAGATAGCCAAAGGGCTGAACCCAACCAAAGAACAGAGTGTGAGAGAATGCAGAGGAGGAGCAGGAACTGCCCAGCCCTACTGGGTGTGAGAGAGGAGGTGAGAGAGCAGAGGATCCTGCAGTTTCCCTCTTCACTGGCCTTCCTCTGCACAGTGACAGTGAGTTGGGAGGGACCGGACAGAGGAGCAGAACAGGAGCAACTGGGAGACGACACAGCAGCTTGAGGTAAGTTTGAGCAGTTGTTTTCAACTATTTTACAGCTACATAACTTGATCATCTCTAAGAGCCCCTAATCTACATAGATAAATCAAGCCCCGTGACTAGTAACCATCTAAACCAGGTAGGTGTGTAGTAATAGGGAGAAGGTGTAGGCCAGATTCTGATCCCAGCAACCACAATATCCATCCACAGGACCCAACAGAAGGTATGCTTACACTCCCATCTTAGAAGCAGGATATAGTATTCTGGGAGTCAGAATAAGCAAAGAGGGAGCAAAGCCCATCTCCCCGCTCCCGCATCCCCAGTGTTGCTGTGGCCTCTGGTGACTTCAAAGGAGTGTCATAGCCTATGTATTCTCTATGGCATGACCTTCCTCATCATACCTCAACACAGACCTCTCACAATTCACTTACCAAGCCATAGACAGCCGCTCCAACCCCAAGCAGAGGGCTGACTGCAATGATAACCAAGGTCAATTTCCAGCCACTCACAAAGCCCAGTAGGAATCCACACACAAAGGTGGTTAAACGCTGGATAAAGATTGCTACTTGGTCAGCAATAGCCTCATTAATTTTGTTAACATCACTGGAAAAAAAAAAAAACAACACAACAAAACCCAACAAAAGATCGGTGAGTATACCTTTTGTTTGTGTTGCAGGTCTTGGCCACATTTGGGTTAATTGCTTTCCCTTGGAGGGGGCCCTTCCTCACCCCTATTCTTTCTGCCATCACGCCTTCCAGAGACTCTGGGCTACAGTGGGAAAACCTGGTGCCTTTGCAATGGCAGAAGGCTTTTATGCATTAATACTGCAGAGAAGATACTGTCTTTTCCCAGGAAAAGTCGTCCTGCCAGCAGACTCATTCACTAGCTGGTTCTTACTACTGTGCCCCAGCTTATTCATAGGAGGGGGCAGAGACATCCCAGCTGGACGCAGCTAACTGATAATGGAAAAACGGTATAGATGATACGGCATCCATCCCATCATGGGGCACTGAGAATGTACCATACCGTCTTGCTGAGGGGGCAGGAAAAAGGAGGAGGGCCATAACTCTCTTCCAGTTCTACCTTCCACCACCGCCTGATTCCCCTCTCCACCCTATCAGGTAGTTTGTTCTCTAAATGGGAGGGAAAGTGGGAAAACTCAGGAGGACGACTTTATCACTGGAGGCGGTGGGAAAACATGACAGCTCTATCATATGCGGGACAGTGGTGCAGCGGCTAACATCATTCGACCCCTATGCAGCTCCAGAGTTCATTTGTTCTCTCTTATGCATTACCAACACAGAAAAAATATCTTCAAGGAAAACAGTCATTATACTTCTGCCACTCTTGGCTACTATGTCACCCCTGAGATAAGAAGGACTGGGAACTCCTGGAATAAATAGGAGCAAGTGGTGTTGAGGTTTAAAGTGCAAAGTTGTTAGCTCATTGATATATCAAGTGAAATTACAGTCCTCTATTGAAAAATTTTGGAGTGTTGAGTTGAAGAACATGTTTATATTTCTTCTGGAGACTGTTTTTTGCAGTCAGGAAGCTTTTTGTAGGCACAGGACAATGTTGTTCGAAAAAAACAGGAAACTAAGACAAATACATGCTCAGTTCCTACTTTTTGCCAGAGAAATTGTTCACAGCGACTTACACTTGGCATTTATTCTTCATAAAAAAAAAACACCACAGGAAGTCGTAGACACCTCTGGGCAGTGAGTAAAGGCAAATAAAATCCCCTTCAACTACAGAAAAATCGTCTGCAGATGTGACTACTATTATACAGGCGTGACCAAGAACAGGGAGCCATCTAGAGTCTGCATGTTTACCTCGCGTCTGCCTTCAGCTTGTAAACAGGAACTACTGAGAAAAGAAGCAAGCCTTAAACTCCGTCAGGGCTAAATGTTTACCCAGCATAAGAAGGTTTCCCTGTCTGCCTTGGGTCCCTTTCTAAAGGTAGGTGCTTGTATCTTCTTTAGCAGAAGATTAAGCAAGGGTCACTCTTCTCTTTTAAAAGCCAACAAAAGCAAAGGGTGCCCCTAATATAA
This sequence comes from Ibidorhyncha struthersii, assembly GCA_013398815.1. NCBI lineage: Eukaryota > Metazoa > Chordata > Aves > Charadriiformes > Charadriidae > Ibidorhyncha > Ibidorhyncha struthersii. Next base: position 289,272 of record VZSZ01010263.1, on the reverse strand, counting down.
TTTTCCTTTCTGGGAAGAGGGAGAGGGTTCAAACCCACATCACCAACTTGAGGGGAGGGTGCAGCGGCAACCAAATTATAGATTACTCTGAAAGGACCAGGCACAGGAGGAGAAGGGAAGGATAGGACAAGCTGGCAAAAAAAAAACCACTCCAAAACCCAACACCCCCCCACACACACACATTTACTGATAGACAAGGGAAATAATTGTGGCTTAACAGTGGTGGCACTCAGTTTGAAGATGGGGGAGATAATCAGCCTTGTCCCTGCTCCCAGGAATATAGCTGTATTTTATATTAGAAGGTGTTTGTCAAATGCCTAGTCATTGGCACTCTGTTGTGTTTGGGAAAAGTGCAAAATGTTCCTGGTAGCATATGTTTTTTCTAGATTACTTACTCAGAAATTCGGGTGTTCAGTTCTCCTACAGATGTACAGTCAAACCAGCCTATATCCATTCGCATTACTTTCCTGAAATAAGCTTTCCTGATTTTCTGTATCTGACGAGCTGCAGCCATAACCCAAAAGCAGATCTGGGAAGAGCATAATGTGGCTTATAAATTGCAGTAAAAAGTCTCTCTACTCTCAACAAATGGGAAAAAGCAATTTGGCTATTGATAAAATTACTATTCAGGTGAAATATATTTTAGCTACACAGACATGATAGTTGTTTTATGCCTTCAGTCTTTAAATAATGCAACAATTTTATAAAGCCTCTGGATGAAACATTTGTTTCAGTTCTGGCAGGGTGAGAGGAGATGAAATTTAAATTCCTCGTGCTGTTACATGAACATCATATGGACAAAAATATTTCAATCTACAGCTGTAAGTAATATAGGGATGGCAGCCATCCTATCTCAACAAAACTCCGGGAGAGTTTTCCGGAAGGAGAATGGCAAGTGATTTTTCCAATTATAAAAAGCTTCAAAAGCACTGGACTCTTTAGCAGATTATGCAAGAATCATCCAAGCTTGTGGTTCATCTCAGCCATAAGGATTGAACCATTATTACAGAATATGTAGGGTATGATTCTTCTGCAACACTAGTTTTATGCTAGTAGTAGTCTGTAATATCTCTTTAATAGAAACACAGGGCCCAATGCAGTTGAGAAGCCTACTGGGAATCTGCATGCCCTTCAACTATTATTTTGGGAGGCCATGTGGATTTCATAGTAACCACACTTAAACAAGTATTTCTTGTGGTCTGAAAGGAGCAGCATGCATTCATCTCACTGGGTAAAATGTATCCTTGTACAAAGGTACGCGTGCACAAATCCAAGGAGATCTCAGATTGCCAGAGCCAACCTGTTTCAGCCAATAGAGTAAGAACTGAAAGCGTCTGCTCTGCTCAAATGGACAGCTGACTAAGCAGTTAAAGGGAACATAATTCTCATAAACTTAATTATTTAGTGATTTAAACTTTGAAATCAAAATAGGCAACAAAATACTGACTTGGAGGTATCCTAACAAAAGTACAGCACAACCAATTCCTCCGTAGTAACCCGCAAACCTGGTCATTTCTTGTTCAATGTCCAGCAGCCTGAAAAAAAAAAAAAAGAAAAAAAAAAAGAGTAAGCAATACTGTTTTAAGTTTCTCACAGATTTCTAATCTGGCGTTTCTTCAAGTTAGAGTCACGTCAGCTGGCAAGTCAGCTTGTTTTGCTGAGGCATTATTTCCACAGGACTGAGGCTATCACTACCAGTGGCCAGTTTGCTTGCTCTGCCTGTCGCACTGGGGCAGGGTGCTGGCAGGTACTAGGAAACGCTCTGCCCTCTCAGAGCAGCCCTCCAGTCTCTGAGAAACCCCATCAGACTGCATGCTCTGAAACAGCACAGGTGAGAGGGTGTTTCAAGGAAGAGCTGCCTTTCTGCTATTATACCAGCTAATAACAATCAGATTTAAACAATGTTTTACAGAGAGAAATGGGGGCTGCTAAAGTCAATTCAAGTATTACTTTGTACCATAAGCTTGCTAATCTGACATGATCATTTCTTTTAGCTCAAGTAGGAGTATTAAATTACTTCTAATATCAGTGAAGGCCATTGAGTTGCTGCTATTGCATTTAGATTACTTTGAAATAGGCATTTCAGGTCATTATCGGTTATGCTTCTAGGCAACTTTTTAAAAACATCCTGGAGACAGCAAATTTTATTCTGTTTACCCAGAATTTGGTACACTGAAATTTTAAGCCAAAAGAGAACACCATGCACCCGTCCTGATCTCTTGCAAAAAACAATCATGGAAACAAGTCAGGTGCCTGACACAGATATACAGCACCATTTTTAATGCTCCAGTGTATCCTTCCTGGTGCATAGTTGCTGCTTCAGAGGAACAGAGGTCTGTAGCAGTTCCTGTATTCTATCTGCCAGCCCCATCTCAGAGGGCTGGTTTGGACAGCCTGGAGGAAATAATTTGGCCCCAGTCACCTACATCTAGGAATCCAAATCACATCCCATGTGCTCTAAATTTCAGAGACCTTTAGAGAAGTAACTTTTAGTTCTAATTAAATATCTAATTAAATGTGACTCAGATTAGAAAACTCTTAGAGTGATCCACTGAAAAATGAGCCTTAGGAAAGGTTACAGGTTCAAATTTGGCTTTAACAGATATCTGTATCTGAATGAATCATCTGGACTCCATTTATTATAGGTAATGGAAAGAAACAGGCACGCTTACAGGGCAGTTCATCTGACCTGCCTTAGACATCTCCCATAAGCTGAGATAAATTGCATCCTAGAAGCTCTCATTTCTCTTCAATGACTAAAGTTTAGCTAACTTGCTCAGAAGTCAGCAGGCACCTATAGGTACCTAAGTACTAACCAGAATGATCAGAAGTCATTATTACCTACAGTGTCATCAGAGAAAACAGATTAATGAACTCAGATGTGTAGCAAACACATCTGTTATCAGAACAATCATCATCAAAGAATATCCTTGCTGACATCTATAGCTGAAAGACCAAGACCCAAGCCGACCTTCTCTCCCTCCAGGTAATACCTCCAGCTCAGAAACAGGACTTTGTAACAAAACCCATGCCCCTAATCTGCCTTATGGACAGAAAATGTAAGGTTTAAAGGCTGAAGTGGACTTTCATTAGCAATACATTCTCTGACAAGCCATAACACCAAAGGAAAAGAAACAAATACGTCTACTACTTACCCACATCTTATTGTGGCATTCTTTTCATTCTGATGAATAGTACCATTAATCCACACTATGGTGTTATTTACACAGATCTTGCCTGGGTCTTTAAGCTCTTGCATTTCAATGTCATATTCGATAAATGTGTCTGCCATTGCACCAAACACAAGCAACACAGCTGGCTGGGCTGCTCCATGAACAATAGCACAGAAACTACCAACAGCCATCATTAAAATTTCCATAGATGAAGAAAATCGAAACTAAAGAGACAGAAAAAAAATATGGTTTCTGCTGAGAGGCAGCCTTCATGTTGGTTGTATACTGATAAATCATTAATCAGGTGGATCAGATACAAAATCATTCTCTTTAAATTTCAAAATTATCTTCAATACAGAAATAAGACAAATCTCTCTCTCCAATCTAATCTAATTGCACCTGTGACTACAGCCTCATAAATTATTATGAGCTCCCTTTTAGTTGACAGCAGAATCTGACCATGTGAGTGAATGCATTATATAACATTAATAGCTCAATATCATTCCACATATCATAATTCCAGAAGCTAGATAAAAGATTACGAATAGTAATTATAATTCATATATATAGTCTGCTTTGCATATTTCCCGTGGGGACAGAGGGAGAGGGAAGGGAGGATAATGCCTTAAGGCATTATGTAGAGCTTCTGAATAGATTAGCCAATTTCTCAAAATTCTGGTGTGCTGTGGCAGAAAGCCACCTAAACGTCTCAGAGCAAGTTCTCATAATTAATATTCTAAAACATGTTGGCTGAGCCAGGCAATTGTGCATTGGCTTTTAATCTGGGAGAAATGTATAGAAATATGACATAGCATGCAGTAAAAAAAGGATCAAGCTAAATCCTATTACCTTACATTTGCCATGGGCCAAGAGCATGCACACATGCAGCTGGCGACTCAGCTAAGATACAGTGACTTAAGTTCCCTTTGTCATGATTGTGTGAAGCCAGGTTGAAGACATGCATAAATATATAGATCAAACTGTCCATATAAAATATCAGTATCAAATGCTATGTATTTTAAAAATAGGAGTGTAAAGAGGAATCATAGCCTGCTGAAGAACCTGTCCAGGTTCTGTGGGTGCTATAATGTGTCTAAGAGAAGAAAGGGTGGGAGTTTGGAGTGCATATGGAAAAGAGACATTAGGGGAGAGACAAGATAAAGGGGAAAACAAGTCAATTAACACAAAAGAGAAATAAATAAAAGGTCTTTCTACAAAATCTAGGAAAAAAAAAAAAACAACTGTAGCAAACCTTGCTTATAAGAAGCCTAGGAATTCCCTTGATTAAAAAAATCCCACACAGAAAATGCACAGATATGCGATATCTGACCTCTCAGCACATCTGATGCAAACATACTGCACTTTAGGAGTTAAACATCTGTGCAAAACAGACTACAGAATTCAAAACCCCTCTGCTTGACAGACATAGTCCTGTGTGCTGTGGACAGACTGTTCTCTCCACCCAAGCAAGAGCTGAGATACTTAGCCAGGTAGAGTACAAGCCACATGGATGTAACTGCACTAGCCCAGTACTGCAGTGAGGACCATATTAGTTTGGACACGTTACAGGCTTATTGCCTAGACTACATGAAAAACAGAAGTAATGAAACCTCTTAGCTGCATGCTGCTGGGTCGGACATCTCTCTACTACATTAATTTTGAAAGTTTGATGCACCCTATGGGCTTCCAAGACCCATCAAAGGCTAGACATACCATACAGTATTGTGCATTCCTAAGTTTCTATAGTTACCAAATCTTCTAATACCCATGGAGTAATTACAAGCTAAATTATCTGCTCTTTTCCCCATATCTGCCTGTAGGCTCAATATCATATGTTTAACAGACAATGATGACACAAATATTGATAATAGATACCAAGCTGACAAAATGACAAATGGTTCTATTAAATTCCCATTGACTTTAATGGCAGGATTTCATGCCAAATATTTTAATCCTTAGAAGTTTGGCTTAGTCACAGCTGTTCCCCAAAACAACCATATAGATTATTGCCACTTATTCTGCAGCATAATACACATAAAATATTTATAGCCATTGCTTTCATTACCAGCTGAAAGAAGCCAATACGAATATTGTTTTCTTTCTTTTCCGATGACCTTCAAGAACAGAAAACATAAAATTATAAACTTGCATTTTAGTACACATTTTGTTCTATATGCAAAGACAGTAGACAGAATAAAATTAACTCACTTTTCACTTTTCTTCTCTATGAAAGGTTCTTCATATGTATAGAAATTCCTAGGAAAAAATAGAAGATTTTACATTAATTCTTTTGTTCTCTTGGTTACTTCTCTGAAATTACATTTTATTTGAGACATTTTGCCCAGAATTTTAAGAGACAAGCTGTTTCTTTCAGATTTCTTTGGAACCAGTGATTTGATGGTTATTTTAAATTTTAGGCAGGGACTAGAACAGAGGTATAGGTTAAAATAATCTGAATCTTTATGCTTTGTTTCATAAGAAGCTCCTCAAAACACTGTTGCTATAATGTGGATTGTAGGTTCTTGGAGGTCAGAGAAAAATCCACTATCCAAACTGTTGGCTCATCGTTCCTCTAGGACAGAGAGGGAATGGGAACAGGACCGTGGTAGACCTTGAGTACTAGGCTGGTGCTGTCTGAGATGGGCAACCTGACAAAGACAAAAATTAAGAGATGCTCTTGCTTCCTCATTCTAGTAGTTCTCAGACTGTGTACACTGTGTCACCAAGAGCTGGCACAAATTACAACCCCCATTAGGATGTCCAGTCTGCTACAGAGTTGTCCCAAGACCTAGGAAGAGGGAGGCCCTTAACCCCATTCAAATCTCAGATTATAGCTGAAGGTCAAGGTCTCTAAGTCATTTCAGCTTTTAACTATCTGTAATTCTACGTTTAAATCTTAATACCTGAGTTCAAATTATGTGACCTAATTCCTTTTATTTTAAAGTCTTACAGTTAAGCTTTAAGAGAAATTAATCAAGATTGATTAAAATTCCTGTAAAGAGTCATTCCTCAAAACAAAAGTACTGAAGAAAGATAAATTGGAGATAATTGGAAGAATTTCTGAAGAAAGATAATTGGATAATAACCAAAAACATTTTCAGAAGATAGAACATATTTTGCTGCCATTGCTCTGTGTTTTTAAAGATTTCTAGGACTGTTTTGGTCTACCTGTATCAGTTGTATCAAATAAGGCAGTTCAACTCCTAAAGAACAGCTTTTCATTAAATACCATGTATGCTATAAATGCATCAATTTGATCCAGTGACATTAACTTCTTTGAATATTCTTAGAAATACTGATTGTTCTGTTTATGTACATGACTTACTCTGATTTCTTGAAGCTGTTACCTGTTAGGAAAAATAAATGCACAGTCTAGTTAATGATTATTGTTAAAGTACATAATTCTCTGTAGACATGTGAAACATAAACCCTACAACCCCATGGAACCTGATCATTCCTGTGTTATAAACATCTTATTCCCACTGATACATCTAGCCAGGGACATGAACAGCTGACATGGGCCCCAAAATTCCTTGGTAAATTTATATCAATTTAAGCCTGCTTTCTCTTGAAGAAGTAGTCTCAAGTTTTTAATCCCCCAGATGACAAAATGGTTTTCACTTAATATGTTATTCAGGACTATTGCCCAAAGTCAACTCATGTTCATTGCAACTGTTTGCTAGTATTCAACTAGTTCTTTTGGACACTGTCTCATAAAGGAATACTACTCTGCTGTCAGTCCATGGATTCTCCCTGAACGGAGGTGCAGTAGCTCTTCACTCTTGCCTTCCAACAACTAAGAGAGTGCAAATCCTGTGGAGGAGAGACCCCTGGCTGTTAAGATGAACTTGTCACACTGTTGTCTATTCTTGGGATACTCTCTAAGGAACCATAGCTTAGAGAAACGGAATGATACTACAAGATATAATTATGCTCTAGGGCAACTCCTTATTCCCCAGAACAGGTCTGGATTTAGCTCCCTTTCAAGAGAAGTTGTTAGAGACATCATACCTAAAGCACAGCTTGTGTTTGCAGGGGCCTCAAAGAAGTGTCATGATAAGGGCTGATGTAGAAAGTATTTGCTGTACAGCACTTGAGACGACAATGAATAAAGAGCTAGTTTTATGTATACAGCACAGTTTGGACAATCTAAGGACACTGGACATATGTGCCTTGCTCGTTTACGATGCACTGCGCAGCTCAGGATCGGTTTCAGAACCATGGTATGCTTTTCAAGCAGTGCCTTCCTTTCTTCACATCTAGTGACACAACACTGAGCATGCACAGGCCCGTTTCACAGAGCAAACACAGAGGAACTTTACATCACAATTCACAGAGGGTACAAAGAAGTCACTGCAACCACAAATTTTGCCTCCGTCATTTTCCTACCCAATGGAAAAATGATTTTCCACTGTCTCGAGGGTTTTGTGTTTCTCAAAACAACAACGTTAGATGGAAGCGGTCTGAGTTTGAGCTAAGGGAACAGCTGATTATATCTCCTTTTGGAGGTTAATAAGATAACCTCATTTGGCTTTAGCTAACAACGACTCTGTTGGTTTTATTTTGCTCTGTTTGTTACTCAGGGATGGTAAAAAGAAAAGATTCTTTCAATAAGGACATGTGTCTATCCCTGGAATATTTTAATCTGTAGAATTATTATTAAAAAGAATAATTTGGTGTTAGAAAAGAGCTGGTTGTAAAGGGAAAAGAAACATCTGTTTGCAGTTTTTTGAAGTTTGACAGCTGGTAACAGCTGTAATGGTTTGAAACCATTCTTAGAAGATTCTCCAGGGTTTATCGGAAAAAATAAGGTTTAGAGAAAGCTTTCTCTACAGGTTGATGATGCAAAGTGTGTTGCAAAAAATGAAGAAATTGGCTACTGGGAGGAAAATGGGAAGAACAAAAGAGTCTGGTGAAATAGCTTTCTGAGTCACACCAATTTAGAGAGCAAAATAAGCATTCTCCAAAAATGAACCCCTAATCTATGAACTTGAAGAGGGAAACAAGAGTATATTAATGCTTTTTCAAGAGTGCGAGGAACTGTGGTCCAGCTCTTGCAGACCAGCAGTTTTTAAGCAGGAGCAGAATTCGGAATGATGTTACCTATGCTTAATTTGAAAGAAAGAAAGAGTTGAGTAACAATTCATGCTGCTACAAGTGAAAAAGTAGAAAAAGAGGCCAGAACATTATTTTTATTGAAAAGAAAAGAATGTAGAGAAGATGAAAGAATTTTTTAACCCTAAAGAAAAAAGCTATAGTAACCATTTGAATGCTCAAAAAAAAATTGAAAGAGGAATTAAGGCATTTAAGAAAGAAATTTTACAATTTCAAAAAAGCACAGAATCAAGGAAAAGCTGAAGAACATTGCCAAGAATTTGAGTTTTTACTCAAACACAGACGTGGTGTTCAAGGGTTGATCCAGTGAGGGCTAATTCTTACTAAAATGTACAAAAGATGGTTATTGAAACAAACCTTGCTGGTCTGCACTGCGGAACAGAAGAGATCATCAGTCAGCAGAACGCCAGTACGGTTTTAAAGCAATGATGTTTGCTTTGGGAAAGGTGCTGTAGCAGTTCAACAAACAGCTCACTACATTAAGCAGAAAACACAGTGCATTTCCAAGGAAACTGAGAAACCAGAGGCAACTTGCTTGGGTAGGCAAAAAAAAAAAAACAACCCATAACTGTGAAAAGAGAAAGAGCTTTGGTCCCAATAGGAAGTCTTTCGCCAAATTCCTATAACAAGTAAGACAAACTAACAGACAAAAAACAACGCCTCAAACCAGCTAGATAAATCTGGGCAATTTGGGAGAAGTTCTAAGTAAGTGGCTGGAAGAGACAAAGAGTGTTCGATCCCAGAAGTAGAAGGACATACCCCTTGACCTGTTTGCTCCCTTTTCTTGTCATTCCTCCCCCCTCTACACCAATACTAGAACCCACAGTGCCCCATGCATTAAAACTGCCCTCAGTTACCAGCCTAAGTGAGAAGTTTTAAAAACAAAACGAAACACAGCAGGGGAGGAGAGTGGGGAGATCCCTATTGCTTCAGCACACAGAGGGCTGCTCATTCCAGCAGGATGCAGGGCAGCATGCTGGGACTCTGGGGGGACAGGAGACATACAGAAAACATTCACATTGGTTTCTTTCACAGTCACGGATCTGAGGTTGCTGCTACTCTGTTGCAGACTTTAAACTCAGCTGCAGAATCTAGCATGCCAGCTTTGATTTTAAGAACACATTTAAGTTATTCGGAGAACAATTTTCTACCCTATCTTCTTATCAGCTGTAACAATAGATTTGAAGTTCCTAACAAAAACGGACCTTTGAATCTGTTGAATAGGAGATTGGCTAGTCTAGGAGAATAATCCCAGCAAAGTGAAAGAGATTTGATGAGGATGATTAAAACCAAAGGATTTATCTGGCTAACACGGAGAGACAGAAGGTGGAAACATAACACCTTCTGCATGTGAAGCTCTTGTTCAGTTTCTAATGTCAGACCAAGAAAAGCACATGCACTGTCTTTTAACGGAACAGCTGCTTTTATGTTTGCAGTTATCAGTCAATCTCTACAAAGATCCACAATCAAGGCTTAGTCCAAGCTCAGACTGAATACTCCACTTGTGCTCAAACTCTACTGTTATGCTAACATTTGTATGAGACACCCTATTACAGATAGAGATTGGAAGGAAATCCCAAACCCAAACAATGAACAATACTAGATTTGAAATGCAGACTTAGCATCAATCAGCAGCTAGTAAATTTTAAAAATAACAACAGACATCACAAACCAAGTTATAGCTGGGACGCTGTGCTGCTATATAGCAGGGAGAGAGGCTTGAAGAGGGCTCATTAAAAATTAGTCATAAGGTCTTGAAAAATTTTTAATATTGTCTGAAATTTCATGACATACATGGTTATGTGAAGAATTTTGCTGCATGCCACAAGTTTTAACAAAAGGTAGATGTATGGTTCCCATGGAACAGAAGAGGCTGAGGCTGGACTACCTTAAACCTGAACTATTGCCTAGGCAGGGAAAAAACATTCCCTGTAACTCAGTCTAGTATGGTTTGCTTTGATTTCTTTTTGTTGGTGAAAAATAGTTCCAAGAGAGAGGGACTGTGTTTCAACATGGGTCTCCAGTTTTCTGGAGGTAGATTCAGGTGAAGTGAAACTGCATAATCTTTATCACTATCCAGCTTGATTGTTCTAACAATATATTTGATGAATTAAAATAAAAGAAAAAAAAAAGAGAGAACCCAAGATAAAAAAGCATCACTCCTTTTCAAGCTGTGTTTTGTACAGAGCTGACCTGAGAGCACTTATTTTTCTGATGAAGCAGGTGAAATTGGGAGTGAATGCCACGTTTGTAAATCCCAATAAGGCCCATGTTTAGAACACCGACTATTTCATGCATGGTCTGAAGCATTTCATTGAGTCTTAGGAGACTGTTTTTAATGAAAGCTTAAACACTTGCAGGGTTAGGCCACAGCTGTCGGGGAATTTGAAAATACAAATGTATGTATGCTTAGAGAACCTGGTGATATCTGAGTGCTGGAATCCTTTTGTGAACCCTTTCTACTCTGTGTGAGGTGCATGTATGTTGCATTTATTATTGCACTTTATCTTCCATTATCTGTTACTGTTTTGCTTTCTTTTGTACTTTACATTCAGTATAAATATTTAACACCCCTCTCTTTGTCCACTTTTCTCAAGTCTTATAAACAGAACTCAAAATATTTAGCAGTTTCTCTTCCTTGACCCTTGCTGAATTTGGATTGGCAAAATGGAAAAGTGTACATTGCCAAGGAAAAATGGAGGAAAGAAGGAAAAGTTCTGATGAGAAGGAATGCGGATCTTTGCATAGCAATAGCTCACAAGAATTTTGCCTAATATGACTACAGATATATGCGTTTGTCACAAGCAGCTCTAGAAACTATCGAAGACAGAAAT
>VZSZ01010263.1:130985-278110 GCA_013398815.1 Ibidorhyncha struthersii | reverse complement strand
CCCCTTTACTTATACACCAAAGTGCTGAGTATAAAAACATAGGTAGACACCCTGAACTTATAGGCTGATAAGTAAAGATTGTCCATGAGTAGGGATTGTTATATGTAGTTATTACAGAGAAGTTGTTTTGCAGGCAGCATACCAATAACTGCAGGTACCACATAGCTCTGTATTTATTCCACAGACTATCTGCTTGTATTCTGTAGACTGTTTGCTCCACTTAGGCCACCCACCACCTATTTTACATGCTTTATAAAGTAAGGAGATGACTGAAGAATAAACTTCTTACATTTGCCATCCAGGTCAAAAGCACAGTTATCCTCTCCCAATCTCTTGATGCTACGCAGAACAACAGGGTCAGACATGATGGTTAGTTACTTAAATCAGAAGTCCTGAAGAGAGAGGAAAAAAAAAAAAAGAAAGAGTATCAGCATACATTTGTCTGTGAACATACAACAATATTACATTAAACTCCTGCTTACCTCAGTTTTGCCCTCATATTCCAGGGCAATACCACTGATTACAGCACAAGATATAACAAAATAGATGCTCCAGGTGCAATGAAACTACAGAGCAGAAAAACACCTCAGAGAAGTATGCCCAAATCACCCCTAAGTGCAAGGCCTCTGAAAGGCCTCAATGCCTCCTGCCTTAAGTGAGGGCTGCTCCGCAGGCCTTTGCAGCCCACTGCAAACAGCCCTGTCCCCATTAATGGCTGTATTAAAATAAACTGCCACTTTTGTGCAGGTGACATCCGTAGGTTATAGACTGATATTAATATGACAGGTCCTGCCTCAGTTATGAGGGAGCAGCAGGCAGGAGACCTGCCCCTGCCTTGTCTCATCCTGGGTGGCAGCAGCCAGCAGGACCATGACAGGGGGACAATTGGGGGACAAGAGGGGTGTCCCCTCGCAGCCACACTGGCATCACCACCAACAGCTGCACTCCCACAGCTCTCTGCTGGGACAAGTTACCCGGAAAACCTGCTTCTCTGGACAGGTTTGTACCTAACTAGTCACACTGACATGCCCAGCAGATGTCATACATGAGAAGAAATAAGGAGATAAAGTTAACACTTTTTTGTTAAAGAAGCACTTTTATGAGGCAAAATCTGCTGGTCGTGCTAGTTTTCGCCAGACAGGCCTGGCATCCAAGATGGCACCTGGGGAAAAGTGCTGCAGAAGCCCTCCCCAAAACATGCCCTTTCATAACCAAAGTTATCTCATCCAAGCCTTTGTTTAATGTAGTTCATCCCAAATCATAGTTACAATACCTCATTCCAGTCATTAAACATCAACATTTGTATGTTTCTACTTCCGTATAAACCTCTCACAACCCCTCATTTTAAACATACTACAACACATTCAGATATCAAAACTTTAACATCTTTTACCCAAATAACACTAGAAGCCTTCTGTGTTAAAGACACATTTCCACAGATTATTTGCATTACACCACCTGACTTCCCAGCCAGCTGAGTTTTTACCTATTTAGCCCTCTAAAGGAACCACTTCTTTTCTGCTGATGGTATTAAAACTACCAAAACCCTTCATATTGGCAACAGCTGTGTGATTAGCCACAGCCAGGCAGTTCCTTAGAAGTGGGAATGGCTGAGGAGAAGCTTGGCTCTAAACTTACCGGAGGATGAAGGAAATACACCCATTCCTAGATCCAAATAGAACAACATAATAGTAGCCAGTCCAGTGTTTCCGGATGTATATATGACTTTTAATAATTTCACTTTCTGTAAAGTTCCAACCTTTCAGTTTTGTTACTTTTCACTCCAAACTGGCTTTCAAGAACTGCTGACTCCCAACCAAATCCTTCTCTTTTTTTATCCTCTTCTGAATTTACGTGTATGTCTCTTGGCACATCACTGAATCATCACTAGGTCAGGATGGAAAAACGAAAGTGTCTTGATTAATTCTAAGCATCCAAGGCAAAGCTCAGTTATTCTTCTGTCATTTTAACTGATGTTTATCAAAGGTGCCTGAAGAACGCCCCAGGCAATTAGTGCTTCATTATCCTTATTGTTAAAATATTTTTTTCCTAATGTCTAACCTGAATCTTACCCATCATAATTTAAACCCCTTACTTCTTGTGCAATCCACCAAAGATATGGAACATAATAATTCCTTTCCACTTTGTAAGTAGGCTGTATTTATTTGAATACTACTAGAAAGTCTCCCTCTTCGGATGAAGAAAGCAACTCATCCAATTTTCCTTGGTAGGGTGTATTTCGTAAACCTCTGATAATTTCCACTGGTCTCCTCCAGATTCTAGTACATCTTTCTTGAAGTGACAAGTGCATAACAGCACTACAGCACCAGTCTTGCCAACACTGAGCAAAGGAGAGGGATTATTTCACGTTTCATGGATTATATTCCTGTTTATGCAACCCAGTATGATATTTGTTTTTTTAACATAAGTATCACATTGTTGATTCACATTTAGTTTGTAATCCATCAAAGCCACTCATTTTTTGCAAACAATTTGCTACAGACATAGTAGCTCTGTATACGTATTTTCAAAGTTGAATTATCCTGCTGCTATTGTCCATATTTAATAGCACCTTATATTCCTCAGCCCATTTTACCTGTTTGTTAAGGGCATTTTGACTTCTAGTCCTGTTCTTCAGCGTATCTGAAGTCTGTCCTCGCTTTATGTCATGATCAAATTTAATAAGGGTACTCTCCATTGTGTAATCTACATCATTATCAGTATTACTGGATTATACCAGAAGTAGGACAGACCTCTGCAGAGCTTCATTCAGTACACCCATTCATTTGGACATCGGTTCATTGATTGCTACTCTATGGATCAAGTTTTTCTTGCCTAAAAGTTTCTGATGAGCAGAGATGATTTATTCATCTGCAGGTCTGTAAATTCTGACCTTCTCACATTCTGTGACCCCCTAAATTGTTACCCAAATTGTCTCTTTAAGTGAATGTATAAAGCCAAATCACCACTGCAATGGCAAAATGTCTGGCCAGGACTAGAATAGTCACATAAAATCACAGGAGCTTTTAATTCATCCCCACATACAGTGAAAAAATTTACAAGCTTAATCGTAATTTTTCCATTCTCTGAGATAGATGGAAAATGGGCTGAACAAGCTATGGTACTTCCTTAGTTAAAGCTTCTACCGTGTGCACATTCCCAACTTCTCTTTCTGCTCTTCTATAAAACAGAGAAAGCATGTAACATCTGCTTCTGACCAGAGAGAAAGGAGAGCATCATATACATGTCACTGTTTCACATGGAACCCATCTACAAATCATTAAATTTCACTTCAGCTGAATTTATATCAAGCATATGGAAGAAGATTTAACAAGGGCTTAATTTCCAGATGACATTATTTAGTTTATATTGAAATGAATGTAACTTCCCCAAAAGAGCAAGCATATATTCCTGGCAGCTTTAAGTCCCCTCAGATTATGTTTCCACGGAAGATGAGAGTGAAAATTTTCTCTAAGTGGGGAAAAATTTTCACCCACTTCTTCAGTGAAAACACAGTTATTCTGCTCCCTACCTCCTGCCTTTTGCTGTGTCTCATGATTGAAATAGTCTCAAACAGAAGACCTCCAATAACTGTTTGTTCAAATCATCCTAAAGTTCCGGAAGTTTCTTGAGAAAAAAAAAAGTTTCTCAGCCAGTTCATTTTTGGCATTTTTGTCAGTGATCACATTCTGAAGAAAATTGTTTTATATGTATCGGTTCAGTTGTGGGGTTGGAGCTGGACATCTGAAAACACAGACTTTTTGCTCCACTTACTTACAAAGAAGTTTGACATTGGTAGCACAGACTAGGGAGCTCTTCACAGTGACATGATTCTAAGGAAAACACAACTTACACATGCAATTCGCCTAAAGCTGGACAAGTTTTTACCCTAAGTGTATCTTTTCAGTAAGGACACAAAAAAACATGAACAAATAAGTTTCAAGGAAAGCCATCAGTATGAGAAAAATAATTGAATCACAATATTTGTATCTTTGTTAAAGCTTTTCAGATTTTTAGTTCAAATGGTTGAATTAATAATACCCAGAAGGTACCAACTGCAACAATATATTCATGTTTTCTTCTGCAAAATATAGTTCACCACAATGGTAATTTTAGTAGCAATTTGTCCTTAAACATGAAGCTATCATTTGATTCCGGATGTAGTACTGACTGCTTTGCACTGTTCAGCACACAAGTAATGGAACTGTATAAAGACACCTGAGCTAATATGGGAACTGCTGATTTTACACAGAAATTAGTATAATTGGAAATGTCACTTGGATTATCAAAACGTGTTCTGCTGGAGTAAGGAATGACGTTCCTACCTGTTCTGCTACCAAAATAAATCTAAACTTTAAGGGTGATGTTTACATACACATTCCAGGAGCTTTAAAATACTTTACAACTTCACAGAAGTATAAACTGATTTAAATTACATGATATAAACCATTTGAACCATACTACTGAATGTGCCCCTCAGTGAAAAGCTATGAAGTGGTTAAAAAAACAAACACTGCATTTCTGCTTCAGAAAGATAATGGATAATGTCATACTGCAAATTGACAAAGAAGGCAAAAGTAAAGCAAAGCAAAGTCACTTTCTGCCTGTCCTCTTTCAGCTATTTATTATTTGACTTTGCAATCATAACATCTATAAAAAAATTTGGAATGGAACACTGTAAAAATCAATCTGTCATTTAAATGCCAGTATAGAACACCATGCTGGGAATTCTCATTTCAATGCTTGCTCTGACACTGTGTTTTAACACTATGAAATGTATTTTGCAACTGATTTTCTTAAGCCTGAATGCTGCTGCTCTTTTAAATAATAGGAAAAGCAGAAAAAAAACCAATCATTGATAGACTTGAATAAGGATTGTAGTTGCAAGCACTTGCTAAACTTTCTGGACTCATGTCACTTTTCCAATAAAATTACATTTGTCCCCCGTTTTTGAAAGGAAACACATTTTTCCTATATTTTCTAAAGCTCAACACATCAAGTACTATCAACATTCTATCCTGTCCAGCAGGCATCATTCATTAGCTGACTTAAACAGATTGGTATAGCAGATTTGCACGCTGTATTAGAGTATTAAAATAACATTCCTTGGGATCTGAATGTTTAACTGGGAAACACAACATCTTGAAAAATACTGTTGCTGATGTCTGCATTAAAAATGATTCAGATAATAGAAATCAGAGATGATAGAAGGCATTAGACCATCCCATCTACCCCTGTGTGTGCAAAATACAAACTAGGAGCAGAGAATGCCTCAGAAACTGCATTAAAGTGAAAGAGCATTTTACTCTAGCCAATTAAGGTATTGCTGCTGGATTTCTGATAAACAGAAATCTTTAAGGAACTCAAAATCCATATTTAAACAAGTAATACTTGGAAAATGCTAACAAAGGAACACATCCTATACAATGAAGTAACATTAGGACCTGATCCAAAGTCCTTTCAAATATTTTTCCAATCATACCTTTATTCAGATCAGATCTTTATTTAACATAAAGGGGGAAAAAACACCAATCAAAATTGGCCCTGAAAGCACTGTCCTTCATTTTGCTTTAAAACTAGGTTCCTCAGATATTAATGATAGCACACACGCAGAAAAACATTTTGCTTCAAAACAGAACTTGAATGTCTTGTTCTTCAAACAGTCCCATTCCCCCCCCCCAAGAAAAACCCAACCAAAACCAAAACACTAACTGTGCAAAGGGAATTTAGCACTTAGCTGAAATTGTTCTGAAGGGGAAATACAGGCACCTTTCAGTTCAGGAAGTTTCATCAGTTAACTCTGAAACATTAAACATGATAGATTTGTTACTCACCCGTGGCTGTGAAAAATCATGTATAATAGAACAAATTGCAAGGATCCTGTTCAATTAGTCAGTGAAGCACCCAACCATTTCCCATCATGTTTTCATTATTCTAACCCATTTGTCAGAACTGAATCTTTAAATTGAGCATTGGCTATTTGCACCTGGGTCAATAACCGTGCGGTCACAATGGTTACAGTTCATTGACATCTAATGGAGGGTTTAAATTTGACTAATGTAATCTCACAACATAAAGTCAGGGCACTTGGAAAGCAATAATACATGAGGAGATCAGATGGTTCTCTGGAAAAAAAAGCTCACAATGAATGTACGGGAACAGATTATTACAGCATTATTTTATCAGCATTAGTATAGAATTACTTTATTAGCCATGTAATAATTGTGTATGCTACTGTCCCTGCAGTAAATAGCAACATCAGCTGACTAATATGAAAATTGGTTCAGAGATTAAGCTAAACTCAGATTAAAAACTTGCTCAAAGGCTATGTTTTCTAACCCATAGCTTGTCCCTTTCCTCATGGCTTCTAGTATTTTACCATTCTTCTTTTAAAATGGGGATTTTACAACCTGGAAGCTCCTGAGTAGTAGTGAATTCTCGTTGGAGATGCGTCCTCCATGGATTTTTCAATAAGGGACACTGGCAAGAACCTCAGTCAATGTCACCATGGTTTAGAGGGAAATGGAAAACATGTTTAGTTCCCCTCCGAACTCAGTTGTCACTGCGGAGAGCCCTGACTGATAGGACAAGATAGAAAAGACAATGCCTTAATCTTAGCAAGTGTCAGCTCTCCCCAAGTCTTCTGTGCTCCCAATTTTTCCATGATAAAGCCTGATGCACAGAAGTGCATCACAATTAAATGTAGCTTTTAAATGTGGCCAGGAAGGCCAATGGAATCCTGGGCTGCATAGGGAAGAGTATGGCCAGTAGGTCGAGGGAGGTCATTCTCCCCCTCTACTCTGCACTGGTGAGGCCACAACTGGAATACTTTGTCTGGTTCTGGGCTCCTCAGTTCAAGAGAGACAGGGAACTACTGGAGGGAGTCCAGTGCAGGGCAACAAAGATGACTGAGGGATTGGAGCATCTCCCTTATGAGGAAAGGCTGAGAGAGCTGGGACTCTTTAGCCTGGAGAAGAGAAAGCTGAGGGGAGACCTTATTATTTCTTATAAGTATCTAAAGGGTGGGTTGAAGGAGGATGGAGCCAGACTCTTTTCAGTGGTTCCCAGTGACAGGACGAGGGGCAACGGGCACAAGTTGGAATACAGGAAGTTCCATTCAAACACTAGAAAAAACTTCTTTGCGGTGAGGGTGACAGAGCACTGGAACAGGCTGCCCAGGGAGGTTGTGGAGTCCCCTTCTCTGGAGATTTTCAAGACCCACCTGGATGCAGTCCTGTGTAATGTGCTCTAGGCAATCCTGCTTTAGCAGGGGAGTTGGACTAGATGATCTAGAGGTCCCTTCCAACTCTGAAAATTCTGTGATTCCATGATTCTGTAGTTAATCAGAACTCCATTTTCCTCATTACGGTGTTCACAGTGACAGCATAACCAAACCCAAACCTGGTGTCTTCTCCCATTTTCTTAACAAAAAGAAGTCTACAATCTATATTAATGTACACAGTATGGCTTTGAGAATAACACTGAGATAATGTTACAATGCTAATCATCTTGTGCACAACATCATAGAGCTACAGAAAAAAAAAATAGTTACTTGCAGTGCAGGGTGCAGGAGTGAAAAGGCTGGAAGAAAAATAACATGGTGGAGCAGAACTCTGCTTGGCTTCATTCTCTCCTGACAGCTTCTTCAGGAGCAACATGGCCAAAGGTCATGCAATGCCTTTGCTTTTCAAAGTACTTGAGCAGAGCTCACACTTAGCACACAAGGAAGTCCAACATCTCCAGACAATGCTTGGCTCGCCAGGGACAGAATATAATTTTAGCTTTACACAAATTACTTCAGTGTTTTCCCTTAAAGACTTTGCTTATCTAAGCATTCAGGAAGTGTGCACAGAGCCTGTTTCACACTGCTTAATGAAGTAGATTAAGGCAGTGATGAACTGGAGTTGAGACCAAACTACCCCAGCCTTTTTGAAGGGCTCTGCTCCCTTCTAAACCTCCACTTCTCTCAACTCATCCTTACAAAAAGACCTGAAGATTAATAATTCTGACTTGGCTTTATGATGTGGGCCATAAAAATGGATCTATGCTGAAAAATCATTTGTCTGTGCAGAGCAAAGTGGAGAACATAAAGCACTCGGTTTTGGTCCTGCTCCCACACAGTCACCTTCCCCTTTTGCGGCTGCTAGTGGAAAAACTAGACAAATCCACTTCATCTCCTCAAACCACCTTGCACTTTGTTTCCTCTGATGTCCTGGGAGGGAAAAACTCAGTTTCTGTTGCTAGAGTCAGTCCTTCAGTGAATGAAGAATTAGCCACTGAACAAAAAAATAGAGAGCAGGACTTCAATAAATCGAGGAGACTGAGGACAGATGCTCCCATCCCTGAATTCTAGTAGGGGACACACGCAAAATCCCTGAATTTAGTAGGTTATGGATACCATTTAGCTCATGAAAGATGAGCAATACTGTCAGAATAATTCCCCTCAGTCGTGGTCTGAGTTGAAGGGAAACACTTTGCTTCCAGCTCACATCATTTTAATACCTCTTTGCACAGGAAGAAAAAGATCATAATTCATTGAGCCAAATGGAGTAAAATAACTGGTTCTCCCCTCAATTGGAGGGGCTGTTTACTCCAGCATATTACCATTCCAAGTGAACGTATCCTCTCTCCTCTGGATTTTCTCCAACAGTTCATAAGAGCAAGTGAATACAAACGAATCTTAGTTGTTCCCAGACAGATAATTTCTCAGTAAGAAATGAAAGCCCGTGTGTTCTTTTGGCACAGGACTCCTCAGCTGTAAGCTGTAGTCTATAACCCATTGATCTTTATCCCAGTATTGACAACAGCTAGTAGCAGCAATCAAATAAAATGCTTCCAAAGCTTCCTAAAGATACCCAGAAATTTTGCACTGAGCGCTCACAGCTATGGAGGAGTAGGTGGCCATGGTTTTCCACCAGGTGAATAGACTCAGTCCACCACTGCAGGCTGAGACTCCAGATGAGCAGCTTGTTTCTGTGTTTTTGCACTAAAGTCTGTGTGCAGTTACAGCAGTCTGGACTCTCTTGCCTGACAGACGGCATGGAGCAGACAGCTCTTATGCTTCATTAATTTCTTATTTAACCATTCATAGCCAAATTTATTTCTGTAGCTAGCATACAGTGGTTCCGGGGCCAAGAAGCCAGACACCGGATTTTTCTCTTGAGTATAATCCCCACCTTCACCATGCCACTTACAGTGATAGCACCTCAGAGTGACAGAAGTGTAAAGCAGAAAGTGTCTGCATGATGCTTTATCTTCCTGTCCTCTGATCCTTTGAAAAACAAAGGAAAACAGTTTCATCACTTATTTCTCCCACATTTTGAAAATATCTTTTTTGTTATTTTACTCTGCAGGCTATCACAATTTTTTCACCTAAATAGTATGAAGGTGAAAGTAAAGTGAACTCTAAATAAAAGCAAGTTACAGCTGTTTTTTGGTACCCTGATTTAAGGTAAGGGACATTTCTAAAAAAGTAGATACAGTTTGCAGCTTGAATTATTAGGCAGATGACTTCCACATCTGTTCTTGGAGTGTCACATCTTAAATACTGTTTATGACATTCATCTAAAATAAAAATCTCATGGTTACAAAGGTATCTAGAGGACAAAACCAACAAAATTGTGATGGAAGAGAACAAGGTCCTCTGCAGGACTGTGATCAGGGCAGAGATGAGAGGAGTGGGAAGCTGCAGAAAAGGTTAGTACACACACACACAGTTGGTCAGGTTGGCGAGTACCTACGCGCTGTGTCTTCATCTTTTGTTGGCACCACAGCACTTATACAAACATGACTACGTATTCACTTTGTACAATGCAAAGTGAATTTTACACTGAACGTACTGATATGGGATTTATGCTGTTAAAAATGGAATTATGTCAATCCTGTGACGTGCATATGTACATTATTTCCTTCAATGCAGCATGACTTTTGAGAAAGTTACTGTCCTTTCCAAAGATCTTTAGCAAGTGTTCTACACGGAAACCTCCTTTTTGTACCTAACAGCAAGACTTCCTCTTTTGATGGCTGGGTTTTATCATTTTTGCTGCAAGCAAAAAAGCAAGTTGATAAGAAGTCAATTTCCTTTTTTTTTTTTGCAATCAAACTACATTTCTTCATACCGTAATGGGGAATAGCAGATACTTTCCTTACAGTGAAATAAGAAAAGCTCCTCTGGGCACAATGGGGACATTTCTGTGAGCATGACTTTCTCTTGTTATGGAAAGTAAGTCCAAGTTGGTGATTGTTGGGAGGCTCCAGGTGGGAAGCAAGCACAAAAAAACAAACTTATTTCTTCTCCCATGGTCTAAATCACGATCAGAGACACTAAGTCATGGTATATTTATTCCTTGGTCATAAAAATATGCTGTACTGAAACTGCAAAATACCGTCTGGAGTGGGTCCAGCCAGGTGGCTGGGAGGTAGGCAGCAAGGGACTTACCTCTAGTTACTCGCCTTGTTTCTATAGTTAGCCTCTCACCATCTGCTCTGGGGAAGTACCAGAAAGCAGGACATGCACTCGCTTATCCTGTTGATCCTACCTAAGTTTGGCAGCCAGTAAGGAATTTTTTTCTCTATTCCAACACTTGTGCAAATAAAAATAGCATGGATAGGAAAAAAAAAAAAAACACAACAACCAAAACCAAAAAAAAACCTGCAAATTTTAAATGCAATCTATAACTTTTATATGAAAATTAAGTGACTCAACATGTTGAAGTAAAGAAATCCTTTCAAAACAACATCTCTGAGAACGCCTGCCCCACCCTCTGGGCTACTGGCTCCTTGGTCACCTTGCCTGTCCCTGTCAGAAGGTGACATGTCCACGTGAGCCTGGCTGTCCCCCGTGCCTCTGCTTTCCCAACCACTCTTGAATGCCGCCACTCAAATGCCTTTGGGGCTTTTGACTGACTGCTTCGTATCACTCTCCTGCCAGGAAACCAGAGAAAAATACATTTTTTCTTGGTGACCTCTTTGTTTTTTTCTTTTTTTGGTTTGTGGCCCCTATAAAAAATTGGAGGTAGATCTTTACACTGCAAAGCTGGGCCACTGTTGGCAGGCACTGGACCTGTCAGTCCCCCAGCAGGCTGGAGTTGGAAACACAGTCTGCACAAAGCACTCTAACTGAAAACCTTGTCATTTCAGCACTTTATTAATTGGATATAAAGTCCCACTGGCCCATTGATTAAAGGTCACAGGGACCAGAATTCAACCCTTATCGTCCAAGTCCCATGTTTGTAGGTGTGCCTGTTGCCATGGCAAAAACAGACCTAGGCGAGCCTTTTCCCTCGGTTTAGCTAAATTGGCTTTTATTTTTATTTATTGACCAGATTACAGATCAGGCCAAAACCCTGTTTTATTTATGTTAATTTTCTAGTTATACTTTTTATCTACTTTACAGTTGAAGGAGGGCATGATGAAACACAGTGCTATCTCCTTCTTCTCTAGAGGGGCTTTTCTCAAACTTTCTCCATCCCTGGGCTCCCCAGTTTGCTGACGTGGCCAGAACCTGCACAGGCTTTAGCAGGGATGAGGTGCAGCTGCCTGGCATGGCTGAGGTCCAGGGGCAGGAAGGCGTGGGAAGGCAGGCGTGGCAGGGAAACACTGCCTCCGTGCCAAGGAGGGCGTCTCCACACAGCCCCCAGGAGCAAGCCTGGCCCTGGTTCCGATGGGTAACAGCCAGGGACTGCCCGGACTGTTATTCAGCTGCAGGTGAAGGAAGGCTGCAAAGGAGTATGTCAACTCCAAGCAAACCGAGAGATATCATGACAAGAATGGTAATTTTAATAAAGGTCGCAGGAGAAGGAAAGCCAGCCACTGTGCTGAGTCTGTTGTGCATGCGTACATATGCCGAGAGAAAAATTTCCTTGCCTTAACAAAAGAACCATAAAGTACTGCATGGGGAGGGCAGTTACCTAATCCCTTCTTCATACTTTCTTCACTACTGATGCTGCAGAGGAAGTTAAGCAACAAAACCCAGCATCTCTGCATTGCAACTTTAGCAACTCCCTGGGTAATGTCCAGCCAGCATGAGAAGCTGCATTTCACCAGCATGCATATTTATGTAAACAAGCACCATAAGCAGCCACAGGGCTTGCAATGAAAATGAAGATATGTTGCACCTCCCGTGTCAGAGCAGAAAGCAGTTCTATGTGCAGAAAATAACAGCAGTGTTCCTGTTCCTATTACGATACTTAAAAACATGTCAGGTGTTTGCAGTTTCCTTTCAAATTAAGTTTTGCCAAAGGAGAATTTGGCCATAGTAAATGAAATCTCATTGCATCTTGCCCTGCAGAGATGGAATGTCTGTTAGCAATCTCTAAAAAGATCTGTACTCCTTTACATCTATTACATCTATTTAGAATGATTTTTTCAGTCAACTGCATAAAGCATCTGTTTTCCAGGCCATGAGCACTCATGAAGTATAACAGAATTGTTTTCTCTAAGTGGAATTTCATCCATCATCAATAGTTATTTATAAGTTCACTATTTAGTCAACTGGAGTATAAAGGGGGCCTACAGGACAGCTGGGGAGGGACTTCTTACAAGGGCATGTAGTGATAGGATGAGGGGGAATGGCTTTAAAATGGAAGAAGGTAGATTTAGATTAGATGTTAGGAAGAAATTTTTCACTCTGAGGGCGGTGAGGCACTGGAACAGGTTGCCCAGAGAAGCTGTGGAAGCTCTATCCCTGGAAGTGTTCAAGGCCAGGCTGGATGGGGCTTTGAGCAACCTGGTCTGGTGGGAGGTGTCCCTGCCCATGGCAGGGGGGTTGGAACGAGATGATCTTCAAGGTCCCTTCCAACCTAAACCATTCTATGATTCTATAATCCCAGATATGCAGGCTTTTTCCAAACATATTTTGCTGTATTGATGTTGTCACACTGCCTGAGCTTCGCTCTGGCAGGTGAAGTGCTCCAACCTGCACCCTCCTTCCTATGCTCAGGGACCACATGCACACTCCCACAGCCTACCTGGTGGGAATTTATTCCTTGAGAAGCAAAGTGGAAGCACTTGCTACCCTCTTTCTTGAGAGTCTGGCACTGACAACCAAAGGTTTTAGTAAAATGAAGTAAAACATTTTTCCTGGCTAGCATTGCTTAAGTATCCACAGTAACGAGAAAGGTTCTGGGTCCTGCTGATCTTGCTTGACCTTTTGTTGCCAGCTCACCCCAGTCTTACCCTTTAATCTTCTGTGAACTGACACAAAGTTCAGACATTTCTGTTGGTTTCCATGCAAATATTTCATTTTTGCTACTCTTTTCTAGTCAGCATTTCTCCCAGATATGTTCAATGGGAGCTTACTGACCTGGCAGCAATCTAATATGCATTATTCTTTGTAACCTCATTACAATATATCTTCAGTTCTCATTTCTGCTCAAGGAAGGATTTTGGTTTGTTTGTTTTAACACAAGGAGGCCACTGCTCTGAATTGTGCCTGCTTCTTTGAATAGTTGCAGTTAGCCAACTCAAGAAAAAGAGAAGAAAGCCCGAACAGCTAACAATCCCTTAAAAACTATCAGAGTTTTGTTGTTTTTTTTTTTTTTTTATTTCAGAAGAACGTGGCCAGAAGTCTTCAGTAAAAATGCTTTTCTACGTATTACTCTTTCTTGGCATCATCTCTCTGTGGTGGCATTGGAGGGCAAGAGACAAGATGATGGTTACAAATCTCACCGGAAAATATATATTCATCACTGGATGTGACACAGGATTTGGAAATATGGCAGCAAAGATTTTTGATAAAAAGGGATTCCGTGTTTTTGCCAGCTGTCTGACTGAAACTGGAGCCAAAGAGCTAAAAGCTGTGACCTCGAAGCAGCTTCAGACAGTGCTGCTAGACGTGAGAGATTCAGACAGTGTTAAGAAAGTGGCGGCATGGGTCAAAGCTGAAGTTCAGTCAGAAGGTGAGTGCCAGGATATCTTTCTTAAAAAAAAAAGAAGAAAGCAATGGAGTTTTCCTAAAAATACCATGCTACGTTCACAGCCTATTTTGACTGACATTTGACAAGTGTGTTTGGATGTCCTTTCACCTTCCAGAAACATGGAAGAAGATCTCACTAGAGGGATGTTTTATACATGTAGTTAGTGGTAGGTAAATATTTGGGAATGTGCTGAAAAAGTCAGGCTCATTAATACCTCATTGTGAGAACAGGAATCCAGTTCCTGGAACCTTCACTGGGGCTGTTTGCACTTGCCTGCATATCTGGGTTATGGCACGAGTGCTCAGCACCTCCCATGCTGTGTTACCCGGCTAGGCAACAGATTAAATAAATTCCACTTAACAAGCTTAAAGAGTTCTTATTTTAAAAATTGAATACACATGACAAATTACTCGTAAGTAATCACTCATTCTATCAAAAGCAAAAAAAATACATATGAACTCTATTGAATAAATCTGAATATAATTATTTTGGAATATTGCTTCCAGACCATCTGAAAAACAGAAAAATCCCGTATCTCTGACCCAACGAGTTGTGCAAGACAAGATGCTGCTGCCATTACTGCTGCATTAATGATGTGTTAATGATGCCATTATTACTGCCTGATTTCAGTAGGAGTGATATTGCAGTAGAGTTTACAAAAGCCCAAGATCCTATGGGCTGGATTCTGCTAACTTTGAGTCTTAAATCTGGTCTACTATGATGTGCCATAGTAACGATTATACTTAATGATAAATTCTAATCTCCATTTGACCTTTCATCTCTTCATGAAATTCCTTATAACTTGCCAAATTGCTTTTATTTGAAACTGTGCTTGGTTTCAGGCCGAAAGTGATCTTTTTCCCCAAGAAAAACTATGAGTAAGATCAGATCAGCAAAAGTATTCATTCATGCAACTCTAACAGCTGATGCAAGAGATGAACTGGTTTTACATTTTTGTATTTTCCCCTCCCACTTTTGAGGGCTCAGAAATGTTTTTCAAACCAATCTAGTGGTTTTTCCCTGCCTCCACCTCATTTTTTGGAGCTGGCTGTCCATTTGAAAACAAATCCTTCCCATTTCCAGTTGGGGGATGTCAGTCAATGTGAGGCATAAGTTCTCTGCTACAACTAAAATGTCAGTGCAGGGAAAAAGAATAGCAAAAACCTTCTCTGTTTTCAAACCTTTGAGAAGGATTTTTTTTTTTTTTAAAGAGCTGGTTTTTATTGTCCTGGCACCTCATCCATCTCAGAACCAGGGCACACTTACCTGTGTCTCAGGACACTCTACTTGTACCAAGGACCAGATCCGTTCCTTGCACATTTCCTGTCACAATATAGTTGCTCTTTGCCATACCTGGTCTTCCTCAACTTCCCTTTCTCTCGCAAAAAGCCAGAACCACCCCCTGCCCAAAATGCTGCAGCAGGGGGAAGACTACACAAAGAGTGATGGCAAGTGTGGTGGTAAAACCTGGACACTGAGAATAAAGCTGAATACTGCAGGACATTCTCAAGCAATTTCTCCAAGCCTTCACTGCCCTCTTGGTCCCTTGCTGATTTTCTTTGAAGTCTCACCCAGTTCAATTAATCATCTGACAGGTTAGGTGAAAATTTGCTTCCTGACTTTCTTCTCTTTTTTCCCTGCAGGTCTCTGGGGACTTGTCAATAATGCTGGGATTCTGGGCCCTACAGCTCCTACAGACTGGTTGGATATTGAACACTTCAGAGAACCAATTGAAGTTAATTTAATTGGACTCATAAATGTTACAATAAATATGCTTCCCTTGATAAAAAAAGCAAAGGGAAGGATAGTAAATGTATCCAGTGTTGGAGGTCGCCTAGCGTTCAGTGGTGGAGGCTATTTTCCTTCAAAGTTTGGGGTAGAAGGATTTAATGACAGCTTAAGGTATAACACTCACTACGAGGAAAGACCACTCTCTTTTTCCTGAAGGCTCACATACTAACTAAAAACTGGTACATGCAGAATAGGAGCTGATTTATAATCCTGGCACTCGGTATAAAACTGAAAAACACTAGACACTTAGGACTAATTATTCTTAAAAGTGCCTTTGCTCAACATAGATTATGCCACTTTTGAAATCTAAGATACGAAGACTGTTGGGCACACAAGCTGTCCTCATGTATCTTACAGATTCACATCTAACCTTTCTTAGTATGCACAGAGGCCTTATGGCAGAGGAAGCACCACTCAAGCAAACTGAGACATCTTTGCAATACGAACCTAATTTTCCTAATTTAAAAGCACACCTAGAAGTTTCCAGCAGCTGCCCATCCAGAAAAGATACATACCATGACTTACTGCATGATAGTAACGCTTGTCTAAGCTTTGTTCTCCAAAATGTCTTCTCTTAATTGCACTGATCATTAGAGAGATCTAGAGAACATAGCAAACTAATACTGGGGACCACCATGGCTTCTTCTTGTAACACAGACCGGGAGCAATATGTGTGCCTAAATATATAGTGCCATTTTAGATACTGGGACACTTAAACTGGGCTGACAGATATGAGATGGGGCCAGAAGGAACTGTACCAACCTGGAGCATCTGCCAGAGGTCAAGAGGAATTCCCTAAGACATGTAAAATGGCTCTACATACTTGCAATTAGGCAGCCAGCCAGTCTTACAGACAAGACAGGTAACTAATGAGCTTGTTTTAACACAAGGAGTTCAACTAACAAGTTGAACTAGGATGTGAAATGCACAGTGGCCGCTACTGCACTGTCACTGCCCGTGCATGTTCTCACTCTGTGAAGCAGGTAAGATAGTTCATCCCTCTTTCATTTAGGGATAACAAGCTGAAAGTTCACAACCATGAACAAACCTCACAGTATTTGTGTGCTGGTGTGCCATGTAAAGACAGAAATAAAAGTGTTAATACAGAAAAAAAATCCCACAGCATTAATAATTATGTCTAATGTGATTAAATCATTGGGCTGTCTTTGCAGGAGAGATATGAGAGCTTTTGGAGTTAAGGTTTGTTGCATTCAACCTGGACTGTTCAAAACAGCATTAACCAATCCAGCACAGATTATGAAAGAGAAGGAGGTTATTTGGAATAAGCTCTCCCCTGATATTAAAAAGCAATATGGAGAGGAGTACTTTCAGAAAGGTGAGGCAATTTCCAGACATTTGTATCAAAACAAGCAGTGCATTTCTTGCTGAGAAAGCATTGCAAAGTAGCATTATATCTTCTAATAATTCTGACTTTTTGGAAAGACTGTGATGTGAAAAGCTACTCTTCAAATGCATCTGCAACACAATATGACCATCTGCACAAAAGACTTGTTCCAGAAGCTATATTCAAATCTCAGTTAAAGATTAATTATTCTTGTTGACAGGAAGCTTTTGAGCAAACTCAAAACTTTTATCTGATGATGTAATTAATGTGCTTGATGTGCTTTTCTGTCATTATTGTTTATTTATTTAGTAATCAAATAGGGATCAATTCCTTTTGCTTCTGCTAGTCCCAGTGGTGATGAAGACATTCCAGGACTATCTGACAGATAGTGGCTAAGCCTGCTTGAACAGGACTGCTTTTGGTCCTTGGGCTTTCTTGTCCCTCAAATTTCTTCTTTACAATAGTGTTTCACAACTTACCAAAAAGCAATTTCTTTACTACAAGAGTCTCATTTACAACTACAGCATTTCTGTTTCCCTTTGCCTCTTACATAGTTGTTTATTCTGAGCTACTGTCAATGCTGGTTGCCCGTCCTCGGACCATAAAGGCCTGGTTTTGCCATGACTGTTCCACAGTTAAGGGTAACTAGACCATTCTTGGGGTCAACTATATCACAAGGTCAGTGTGGATGGCGACCCAGTCTTCAGAAACCGCTACAAATTCTTATGTAAGGAGAAACAAAATACCAATTCCTTAGTGAAATTGCACAGATCAGTTCGGGGGAAAGAGTTAAAAGTCACCTTGCCTGGCTGTCACTAAATGATCTTCTTTTTTTGAGTTTTACAGATGCAGCAAAGAAAGAAAAGCTGTCCAAGATCTGTCTTAACAAGGACGTTTCGCCAGTTGTTCAGTGCATGGAGCACGCCCTAACAAGCCTCCATCCACATGCCCATTACGTTGTTGGGCAGGATGCTAAGTTGTTTTGGAATCCCCTCTCAAGAATGCCAGCAGTTATACAAGACTTCCTACTGCTGCGAAACAGAGTAGAGCTTGCAGCTTCCCATGCAAAGTAAATATTTGCCAACATATCTCCCATCACAGACAAGGCTGATTCTATGAGATCTGCCCTTTATATCAGCGTGATACAAACTATACATGAAATACACACGCATTCCCTATAAATGTAAGAAATGCATCTATTTCTCCAATATCTGCTACTATTAAAAAAATTACATTATTTTATTTTTAAAGTGCAAACCAGAAAAAAAAAAAGGAACTATTAAACTTTCAGAAATGACTGTACTTTTTCAGTTCTTCCACCTTTAATGTTCTCAGTTTGAGAACACTTGAAGGCTCCAGTTTTCACAAAGATCCGTAAGACAAAAATATCCCAGGAAAATAAGGAATGTGGCCTTAAGTCCCTAGAGCAGGAAAAGTTCAGTCAGCTCAGGCAGAGAAGGGAATGGAAACATGGCCTTCCTCACAGAGAAGTGAACTCTTGCAGTATAAATGAGGAAGGAGGGCAGAAAATCCTCTTCCTGATACTGCTTTCTTTAGCAGTCGCTCCGTTTCGGTTTTGAGGCCAAGGAAACTGTGGTTGCCTTTCCTTGGTACAGTCATAGTTGGAGAGAGAGCAAAATAAAATGGCCAAGTGGTTGAGCTGGTTGGGATTCACACCCCTTTCTGCTCTCAGGATTTTGCAAGACTTAGGTGAGGCATTTTCCTGGTCAGCATGCTAAATCCTGAGGATCTCTAAAGTCCAGCTCTATCCCTCTGTTGTAAAGGATCCATGGCTACAAATGTAGACTGTGGATCCAATTACATGGGCCCAATACCTGCCATTAAGCTAGTGAAGAGCTAAGGTGTTTTTTTTTAATTAAAAAAAAAGTAAAATTCTGAGCTTGCAAGACTTCAAGTCTGGGAGCTATTTCTTGGCATAAAAATAAAAGCCCTGTGTTTTGTGAGATGTTGAGTAATCCCTGTGGAGAGCTGCTGCTCTTGTTCAATTCCTGACACAAGTGCCTGTTAAGACCCAGCTCCACTGGAATTAATCATGACAAAGTGCTTGAGAACTGCAGAGACCCCACATCGCGTCTGCAACTGCGCATTGCTCAGGAAGCCATTTCCCACTGCCATAGAAACTACTCAGCAATGAAACAAATGCTTTCCTCGTGCTGGTGAATTTCCTGTGACATGATAGAGCTAAAGAGCTCTTGCAAAACATCAGTTCTACTTTTCTCAGTGCAGCTTATGCTTAGGCTTTAGTGGGGTCATTTAATTTATATCTCAGTTATCTAAAAAAGTTATTGCTTCCAGAGGAGTTCTGAGGTGAATAGAGGAGCTGGCTACTCTTACTAAGGTATTGATGGCATTGCTGTAGTAGATTTTCTTTTAAAAACAACTTTGTGTCAATAAAAGTGACAGAAAAAAACAAGTATTCTTTATTTAACATCTAATCTGAAGGCTGCTGTGTGGCTGTACGGCGAGCTAGTAGCTTCCCTGTCCCAATCTGCCTGAGCTGTTAGTTTTCCAGGCAAGAGATGAATCCATCCCAGTCAGTGAAATTCTTGATTCCTGCACAGCGGGCAGCACCAGGCCCTACAGATGTGAATTTTGTCCTCTGATATTAGCAGACAGCCCTGGTGTCACTTCACATACAGCCTTTCTAGAAGATAAAGCTTTTTTTTTTTCCCCTCACCAAGATTACTTAGCCAAAGGTTACTAGGGAAACAAAGAAAGTATGAAATGATACCACCTACTCTAACCTTTACCTTTAGAAATTACGGTTTGGCTGGTTCAATTCAGTCCCTGTCAGACCACAGACATACTGTCAGTCGCTGCGAGACCCTAGCACTGCAAAGGTTAACATTTAAAGGAAAATACAAATGGAATTTGGAACAGGGCACACTAGCTGTAAATATACTATTTAAATTAGAAATGCGGGAAAAATATCAACTGCCCAATGTATTACTAGAAGTAATGTCTGGCCCCCTGTATGGAGGGCCAGATTCTGCTGGCATTTTCACTCCTGGAACCAGATGCCTTGTTTACTCAGACGCCAGCAACAAAACCCAGTGACTTCTGGACACAAGCAAACCACAGTGTGCTCTGCTATGGCTATCAAAATCTGTCCTGCTCACAAGACTGTGTATAAGGCAGTTGAATATTTAGCCATATGTTTTTAGAGACTAGAAGAGACTTGTTCTTAGGGACTAGAAGAGACTTGTTCGGGAGCAGATCCATGACTTCCACAAGGTCAGAACATCCTGGGGGACAGCACCCACGGGACCTCACTTCAGTTATCTTGCTAAAGCCAGCACACAAAGGTGAGCTTCAAAACCTCCACTTGTCCAGCAGGAATAATGTTAACTTCTTGCTTTTCACTTGAGAACCGAATTTCCTTCCCCAATGTTACGTTTCAAGCAGGGTAATTTTTCCACATCCTTTCTAGGAGTCAGGGAATCTCATTATGAAATACACCTAGGAGAGTCAATGGGAAACCAGACAGTAAAGTGCTGCTCTCTGCAGATGAAAGACTGTCTCATGCTAAGCTCTCTAATGGAAAGCTACATATGGAGGTCACATTTTGCTTATGTGGTTTCTCTTCCATAATGTTCCCTCTCATGCTGTACTCTAAGTTGGAGGATGCTCTGTGAGAAAGGGAACTTATTGGAAAAATTCCCCATTTCAATGTTTTCTGAGATGCTAGGCAGGATCTTTTCAGCTTTCTGAAATTAGTTTCTACAGTTCAAAAGCAGTTTGCTGAGAAAAAAAATCACCAGTAGAGAAAGCAAAACTCCTTTTATGTTTTTCTCTCCTACATTTGTGTGGCAAAGTTTTGCTACCTACAATAGCAGGACTCCCGACCTGACGCTACTGGAGAAATGTTCCCCTGCAACGGGCTTTGCATGCTGGTGGAGTGCTGTTCTGTGGTCATTTCAACCACACTGTAGAGCCTGTCGTTTAAATCAGGCACATCTGCCAGGTGTGTGCTGAAGAGGAAATCTGTGCCAGCCACCTGTTGAATCACCAACTCTCCAGTGAGCTGCACACATCTCCTGACTGCCCTGAGCGTGCTGAAAGTGCAGTAACAACCAACACTGCAGCTCAGGCTGGTGTGGCACTCAGAATGGCAAAAGAAGCAAGAATTTCAAGGCCCAAGCCAAAATGAGCAGGGAGAGAACCTGGAGGGGGAAGAGCTGCCCATGAAGCACAGGATGAACTAACAACTCTGCAGCTCCTGGCAGGGAGCTGCCAGACAGGGGTCACCGGTCAGTCTGGGACAGACTGCGATTGCCATGGTCCACTCAACTGAATGGGGCCAGATCAATTCCAGCTCCATCCTACCACCTTGTTTGGTTTCCCCAGTTTTAATTTCCTTCTCATTCAGTTAGTTTCTAATCAGTTTTCATAAAAAGCTGCCAAGCCGCCTCGCTTCCTGCAGCATCCGGCACCGCATGGCACTGTGAATAGGGAGGTGTGAAGATCGGAGTCCTGCTTACATTCTTATGCAATAGCACTCAGAGCTGGATCAGAAGTTCCCAGCAAACTCTGGGCCAGGTAGCAAACGACCAAGCAGCCTAGCAGCCATATGTTAGTCTTTTCCTATGCAAACTGTAGAGCTTCTGTTTGGACAGTTGGTAGAATTTGAGCGTTTATTTGAAAAACATTGCTTAGTTACCCAGGCAATTGGTTTGTTACTAGTTTCAAAAAAAACTGCCTCCAGAGAAGAAAAAATAATTTCATCCCTGAAAGTTTTCACACACAAGGATGTATCTTAAAAGATTAAGTCATGTCAATAATAACTTGCTCACGTGCAGGAGAAAAGGTGGAGGTCTGAACCAAGCCGTGTTAAATCAATGGAAAGACTCCTGCTGGTTTCAAGAGGAAGCACTTCCTCAGTCCTTCCTAATTTAGTAGATTACTTCTCCCTAATGAGTCTTGACAGTCCCCCAGGCTCTGTCGATTACGATATATAGCCAGCAATGCTTACACAACATAGGTAGGATAGGCAGGCAGGGAGCATACACAGAAGATTAATACCAACGAAGTCCCTAAGGTAGAAGCATCACAGCGCAAGTCATTATCAACAGCAGGGAGAGGAGCTGTGCCTGTCAGCCAATGCACAGAGACCAGAAAACACCACCAGACACAGAATTTACAGTGAGAGTTTTCCGGAAACTGTCACCATGCGAGTCTCGGTGCACAAGCTTATGAGTTAGACTTGGGCAGCTTCTATGTTCTGACACTGGAAATAACTGACAAAGGCAACTCGTGAGCACCTGGAGGTATAGACTGAGCTTGCAGATGTCTCCCCAGAATGTGAGTACCAGCACAAAAACAGAAATCATGTCTATTGTTATAGTGAGCAGTACCTGTTACACGCATTTGCAGAATAGCTAAGAGAATGAATTAAACACTTGGTTTTGAGTGCACAGACAAGGGAATATGCAGCCCCTTCCTTTCTAGAGTGATTTCAACAATTGTTGCTTATGTAAGCACCTACAGGGTCTGAATAAAATGCTAACTCAGAAATATTCTTCACAACATCTGGAATCTTTCTCTACTCCTTTATTTTTAATTACTGCTTAAGTCACCTAAGAGTTTACAGGGTTTCATTTTCCTGAGTCTTTTACTGATGCTGTGGTAAAATTCTGAAGTGCAAGCAATACAAGGAAAGATAGAATCATGCCAAGAAATCAGCTCCCATTTTACCAGTCTACATTCATCTCCCTGCAAAATGCTGAATAGGAGAGTCTGGAGATGTACTTCTTTTAAGGTAACATATTAATGGAGATCTTAAGTTCTCTGCTGACCACCAAACTGAATTATCACACTGACATTTTTAAACAGCATACGAAAAAACACTCCTTTTCCATGACACAAAAGTGCAAAGCCCTGCACGTGTAGGAATAGCTTACGTAAGAGTGAGAGATGCGATGTGTTTGTGCCTGCATATTTGTTCAGTTTGTTAACTGAAGACCAGGGGTTTTGTAGTTCTGGCAGGATGACCGATCATTAAAGTTTGTACTTCCTTGACTCTGGACAGCTGTTGGGTGATCTGTCAGAGCGTTGTCTGGTACATCTAAACCTTCCACTGAGTGCTACAACGAGTGCTGTTTCTGAAGAACCCCAGTCCCTAAATTTCCCCTTGGCAGTTGTTCCTCAGTATGCCTGGCAGGTCACTCTAGCCCACTGCAGACTGACTTCTGGAGGTTTGCACTGCCAGCACAGTCACGGGTGAAGGAATCCAAAGCACACCCAGACCCCAAACCTCACTCCAACCTGAGGTTCTTTGGCACGGCTACCAAAGAAAACTTGCTGGGAGAGTAAAACAGTAACAACCCTCTTCAATATGGTCTATGTGCTTCAGTTTCCTTTAGTGCAGAGAAGCAGAGGGATGCTGTATTTTGCAGTTGTATAAGGATTTTAAAGGGCTCTTGGTGTAGTCATGCCGCTTTTCTCTAAAATCAATTGCTTTTATAACAGCACTTGTCTAGGCGTAAGAAGCCAAGCTCTATCCCAAGAGTTCTCAATTTGCCAGGCAAATATCAAAGTTTTAATGGAAAGTAGAATCTGCCTTTAGCTATTTACTGGCTACATCAGTAATCAGAATTCAATATTTATCAAGATATATCAATACTCTTGAAATATCATGCTGACCTTTTCCCTGGAAACAGACTCTTTGCCACTCCAGGCAGCTATTTCAAAATCGATATGCCCCTGGAAGACAAGTGACTTCTTTAGTGCTCCACAATTACCAAATTTTGCATAACATTGTACATTCACAGAACTAGACTATTTTCTTGGAAGAAAACTTTAGCTGAGACTGTTTCCTTTGATTCTGACCCCAGACTCCTTCCAGCAGCAATGACATCATCTAGCACAATAAATACTGGCAGAAGACTCCAGCAGAGCAAAACTCGCCTCGTGTTCAGCACCAAATATCCATGTGTTATCGGAGAAGGAGCACTGGTACTTGGGAGAACTAGGCGGTTAGGGATGACAGGCTTAGGAACACTGGCCCGGGGCTGATATGGAAGAGAGGAACAGCGGAGGCTCCACATACAGTGCTGCCCTCTCGGCTGTTGCCCCTGGAGCCCCTTGTCTTACAACGCTTCTGTGCCAATTATTGCTACCTAAACACAGGGACTAACACTAACCAGTGGAGTCCCTGGCATTTCTCTTATAGGAGCCAAGTAGGCATCCTGTCCAGACACCCCAGGACTTCACAAAGCCCAGTTTCAAATTTAACTTGCTTTCCAATAGTGCAAGGTCACTGCCCACTGCTTCGTCCCTACAGCACGGCCAAGGAAGGAAGGTGCGATTTGCAGCTCCTGTTTCATATTAGGTAAATCTTTTCCCCAGTTCTCTAATTATTTCATTTAATTTTCTATTGGAAAAAAGCAAATTGAGTCTTAAAATGATATATCACAGCACTAGCTTGCTGAGTAGCTTGCTGAGATTTATTGGCAGGAGGTTACAAGAGCCTGCTGGTAGCAACTCCTCTCTCTCTTTGTGACTAGCTCGGCTCCAAATTCTAAATCAGCAATCAAAGGAAATGTCATTGACTGGCACGTCATTGCAAATGGACTGGGCGTATCTACAATCGGCTGCTTCAACATTCTGTTTTCAGCCTTTATTTTACAGCACAGAAGCCTGAATTAGCCTGAGCTCTTTCACACAGTTTTAATGGCACTTTGTCAGAGTGCACTCTCTGAGTCCTCTCAGAAAACACATGTCACCAACTCAGTGAAACATTACAAAGATGATTCCAAAGTGCACACATTGAGGAACACTGCAAGCCTTGTCAGACCTAACAGGGACATTCACAGCAAAAAAGCCAAGTATCTAAGTGAAGTACCTCAACTAGATAGAGGGCCAATTACATCAGCCACAAACCAACAGTGAGATGGGCTGCTAAAATAATCATCAGTGCAGCCCAGGGACCAAACTAAAACCCAAAAAATTCAGTTGGAGCCTCCCTGTAGATTGCAGTGGAAGGAGAAGCAAACTCTTATCTGTATGTATTTGCTTAACGTTCTAAAATCAGAGAGTATTAACCAGTAGCTCAGAAGTCCATATTGATGGCTACTGAGGCACTCAACTATGTAAAATAAGATCATTAAGTGGCAATGAATGTTGTCACTTGTTATCATTTATCAGCTATGTGACATTTAATTGCTTAATGAGAGTCCAACATTCATTCACTATCAAATTCTGACATTCCTTCCATTCCTACTTGGTGAGGTGAGAGCAAAATTTACAATCAGAAGAAATCCAAATCATTCCATGAACTCAGTAGGAACAAGAACACCAGATGAGGTCTAGCAACCAGGCCTAACACAGTGGCTTCCTTTAATATTCATGTCTTAAGGTAGTACGGATGTTACACAAAATTCAGCCAAATGAATGCTTAACTTCAGACAGCTAGGAGTTAGAGAAGACAGACCCCTTCCTCTGAGAACCTTTGGGGATGTAAAAATAATCATAAATTCCTTTTTTTAAACAAGTATCACTTCATTCTTTGAATACAATCACATTTTAAAGGCCAGATGGCTGCACCTCTACACCTAAGTAGGTAACTAGAGCCTAGGTGACTACTTAGCACCTGTAAAAAAGTTTCTCTTTAACAGGATGTCTGGAAAGTGCTTACCAGCCTTCCCATGAATATTGTTTTTAATGTTAATTCTTGCATAAAATAAAATATACTAATAGAAAAACAGTAATCAGTCATTAAGATTTTAGATAGCAAGAATTGTATTCTACGTTTATAAAAAAAAATTTGTAATAAGCAAACACTATCCTCCCCACCAGAGTTAGGAAACCTTCTGTTCCCTTAGTGCCTTTTTTTTTTTTTTTGAGGGTAAGATCTCCATGCATTTCCCCATTTCTTTATACAAACATACTTTCTATATAATATATTCTACTGTGCTGTCTATCAGTGCTAAACAGGCAATGAGGAATGAGACAGAAGACTCAGGCACTGCCCCAAAGTCTACCCTGTCTAAGGGGCAGAGAGCAGATCACTCACCATCACACAACACAAGTCACACAACAAATTAGTCATCAGACCCACCACTACAGCTTAGGTTTTTCTGGTTGTTCTTAGGGTCTCTCTGCTTCCGTGCTACAGATTAGAAGAGCAGCCTGGGTGGCATCATACAGGCGGTCAAAGAGAATCGTCCTTTCCAGAGGAATTCCTCTCTCCAGTATTAGCACAAATAATCACCAATGTCCACAAAAAAAACCCAGACGCGACTGTGAGAAGTGACGCAGTCATTCCTTTCAGTCTGAAACATCCTGAAAGGACAGGACTGACTAGAAAGATTGGTCAGCAAAGCTTGAAAACAGTGGAAATCTATTGAAAAGGAGGATAGGGAAGGTTTTGCCAAGACACATATTATTCATGGATCCTGATCGCATTGTGCTAAAGCTTCCACCCTGCTCTCCTCTAACTTAGAGTGAGCTGGAAGGGCTGAAACCAGAAGCAACGCCCCTTACAGGAACTGCGTCTGAGGAGGTTGGGGGGTTGGCTGAGTACATTTGCTTCACTGCATTTCTAGATCATTAACTTATTTGCTTGTAGTTCTCACTTTCAGATTCACTGCACATAGCAATATTGGCTTCCATACTTTCTCTTATCATTTACTGGCTCATCAGAGACAGTCACAGAGTGAGAAGCCTGAGTGGAAAGCATGTCTTCATAACAGACTGTGACACTGGACTTGGAAAGTCACTGGCTAAATGGCTTGACAAAAAGGGATTTTGTGTCATTGCTGCATGTGCCACAGAAGAAGGAGGCCAAGAGCTACGGTTGTGCTCCTCACTCTCACTGAAGACAGTGAACCTGAACTTAGCTGACTCTAACAGCATTGCCAGGGCTGT
The DNA here is from genome assembly GCA_013398815.1 of Ibidorhyncha struthersii. Taxonomy (NCBI): domain Eukaryota; kingdom Metazoa; phylum Chordata; class Aves; order Charadriiformes; family Charadriidae; genus Ibidorhyncha; species Ibidorhyncha struthersii. The sequence goes on along the minus strand of VZSZ01010263.1, from coordinate 251,170 downwards.
GGTGTTTGTGACCCAAGAGACGGCTGGCAAGGGTAAGCAGCAAGGTAATTTCCCAGAAAAATGATTCAATATAACCAAATCTGGTCTAGCTAACAGTTCTGGTGCCTCTCCACTCTCCGCAGAGGCATTGTTTGTCTTATTGATGAAACACATTCATTCTTCAGCTCTATCATTTCTTAGTTCAAAGAGATTCTCTCCAGCAATGCTTTTGGGCTTCCCCTCACTTTCACCAACAGGGTGCCGAAAAATCTAGTTTCTCAGTCTGCTAAAACCAGATCATTCCCAGTTGTGTTTTTCAGATTCTTTTTAGTACAGTTGAAGAATCTCAGTGGGGAGAAGGTGCTGACTGGTATAAAACTGAAATTTCTTGACAATAAAGCCAGCGCACCCCATTAAAAATGGCTGGTGCAGGGCTTCTCCAGCGCTCCTCTAGTAAGCAGAAGAGTGGTTTTGCATGGCTGAATAAGTTCAACTTTCGCAATGCACACAACAACAACTGCACTGAATGTAACAGTCAAACACTTGCCATTTCAGCCAGTTTTCTTAGAGTTACTACATAGGTAGCTCTCACTACTGCTATCATACACCTCTGAACACCTATCTAAAAGAGGAAGAGTTTGTCCTTGGATACCTATGAGTTGAGTTAAAAAACAAGATTTAAGTGTTGGTTTTGGAAAGGGTGATAAAAAAGATCTGTGTGGTAAATATTCAACCATGGCAATACACATTTCTTTCTCAATACCAATAGCTCAGACTAGACATTGTTAAGGGCCATCAAAAGGGACCACAGAACTGCAACTACTAGCTGTAACACACAGTTATACCAAATATTCAATAGGCTTGTTACTTAATTAACTAGCTAAAACAGCAAAACGCATATCTTCTATCAGTAGGACTTTCTCCTCAAAGCTTGTAACACTCTTGGCCTCACCGTGAGGGTTCCAGACCGTTCTTGAATGCAGTGATTGAGGGCAAGGACAACATAATTATTAGCGCTTACCTCTTCCAGCAGGCCCCTGCTTCCAGCTTGTGGAAAGCCCCACGTTCGCGGTTGGGGTAACCACTGCTAATGCTGTCACCTCAGCCTGAGAAACTCTTTATGAAGGCTGAGTGCTGGACTTTCAGCCTCTCCCTTCAGTCATAGGCTGTCCTCAGCAAACTCTTGGAAGCGTCACTATTTATCTAAAGTTCCTCAAGTAATTTATAAGGTAGTAAAGCAGTATTATCAATACACAGGGTTAAGCTAATATTTTTAGAAGCATTGACTAATTCTGTATGTCTGGTTCAGACCTTTACACCCCAACCCAAAAACATCAGTCTCTCCACTTTTATGTAGACAATTTGATTTTCTCAAGAATGTAAGTGCGTAGTAGGAGTCCGCATACCTGAGCAGATCTGGATAATAAAGCCTACTATGGTGGCCCGCACCTCCAACAGAAATAGTTTTCCTTTAATACTTTACCCATGCTCTTTTAGAGTCTTTGCCTAAGGCATTCAGCAAATTTTGCCAGGTATACAGAGTAGATCTTTACAAGCAAACCCCAGACAACTGCATTCATCTCACTGAAGTCTTTGCAGACTATGTGCTTGCTTCCCAATGCTATGTATGAAACTGTAGGGTAAGATATTGCCACATACCAAAATAAATGGTTTTGTAATCCCCTTAGGGCTTTTTGGCTTGGTGAGCAACGCTGAAGGAACAGCACCTGTAGCACCCACTGACTGGCTGAGGATTGAAGACTTCCACTCAGTGCTGGATGTTAGTCTGCTGGGACTGATTGAAATCACGCTCAAGCTTCTGCCACTTCTGAAAAAAACTGAGGGAAGAGTAGTCAATCTAATTAATGCCAAAGGTCTCATGGCTCTTGTAGGGGGTGGCTACAGTCTGTCCAAATGGGGCATGGAAGCTTTCTCTGACATCTTACGGTGAGTAGCTAGAAATACATGCATGAATCCAAGAACAGATTCCAGATGTGCTGAGGAAGGGTGACTGCATGTTTGCCCCCCTTGTTTTCTCTCTGGAAATCTTGCCAAAAGGGGGAAAGGAAAATAAGAGGACGTTGGTCACTTGTTTGGGATTTCAGTCTCCAGTACTATGAACAAACCCACCAGGCAACTGCACTGGGAAAAATTGTCATATCCTGGACAAACAGCTAGCATGCAGCTTTCCGGCATGGGAATCCACTGCGTACACTAAAGTAAATCAACAGTATAGCCTGGTCAGACACCCAGAGTTTCCTGGGCAAGTTGTACTTCATTGTACTTATTTTGGTGTAATGCTCCACAACAATCTGAGCTGGGCAATTCCAGGCAGCAACCACCTTACCAAAGGTACTCATAACTTCGGAAAATTAATAAGATGAACACCCTTCACTGAAGCCAGTTGTGTTGTACTGCCTTGAGAAAGCTAAGGCCTAGTCCAGCGAGTCAAGTCTTTACAAGGACGAGGAAAGTTGTTTGCAAACCATTATGAATGCTCATTTAAAGAAAGTATATGCCCCAAGGAAATACAATACAAACTAACGGCTAATGTACTCATGGTCCATTCCTTTGCACACTTTGGAACATAGCTGCCTGGGTCTCTTGAGTTGCCCAGCAAGACAAAGAGGCCATTTTCATCCCAAAGGAATTGCATTGCAACTCAAAATTACACAGAGGGAACCATGCTACCAGGAAACACACTACCCTTTATTGCACTAACATTTAATCACTTAACCATAGCCATTTAACCATACAATGGAGAATATACTTCTAATCCAATTGAAAATTTTTGCTCACTTTTACATTTTCCCAGGCACTTTAATAATCTGTTCCTGCTGGAAGCTGACATGATACAACAATATATGAAATAGTCAAAGTTTTAGTTTGACAATACATGGCTAAGATGCAGCTGGCTGCCACATCCTTTGCACCAGTCCAACATAAACCACTCAGAAAGCTGTGAATCTACCTGACACTGCTTTTTTTCCTGCGAGTTAATTGCCTGCTATACTTTTGCAGGACTGGTACACTGCTACGAAGCTAATTATTCTGACATTTAAAGATAAGAATCAAAGTCTCAAATATTCATTTATGTGGCAGACTTTCAACTTACTTATATTTAATGGTTATGCCATTATTGGGTGGTCAGGGAGTGTTATTGTTTTTTTTTCTTCTAGGATAGAGATGCAGCATTTTGGAGTGAAAGTAAGCATTGTTGAGCATGGTTTCCTTAAGACAGGAATAGTTAATTCAGATGTCATCGAGAGAGACCTCTTAAGACTTTGGAACAGATTGACTCCTGAGATCAGGGACTCCTATGGAGAACAATACTTTGTTGAATGTAAGTAGAAATAGGCCTGTGTGATAGCTCAGGGGGGACATTATCAATGTATATACACAAAGTGAGGCTGTAAAGACAACAGAGCCAGGCTCTTTTCAGCGGTGCCCAGGACCTGAGGCAATGGGCACACACTGAACCTGCTGAACATCAGAAAACACATTTTTACTGCGAGAGCGACCAAACACTGGCACAGATTGCCCAGGGAGGCTGTGGAGTCTCCATCCTTGGAGATATTCAAAAGCTGTCTGGACATGGTCCTGGGCAGCCTGGTCTAGTTGACCCAACTTGAGTAGGGGAGCTTGGACCAGAGGTTACTTCCAACCTCAACCAACCTGTGATTCTGTGAATGTTTGCTGGACTTCATTAACATTCATTAAGAACCCATTGATGACTGTTCTGGACTATGCGTATGTTAGATGAGGCCCATGCTATTAGTTCCCATATGAGACTGGTGAGATGCAATGTCAAGCTATCATCCTTAGTCCCTCCATACTTAGAGGTAGAATGCCCAGGGTTAATGAACCGCTATGACTACATGCTAAGTATATGGCTTACTAAAATCTGAAAAGTTATGCCGTGTCACGCTACGCTTACTGTACGGAACATCTGGCTCACGATATGGGCCAGGGAAGTTCATGCTTACCAGGCTCTTGGGTGTTCTGCAGCCTTTCTGGTCTCTCCTCTGCTGTAGCTATACTGCTCTTAGTACTTGAGCCAGTAGTCTAAAGCAAGCCTGAAGCTGTAGCCAAACCTTAGAATATAAATAATCCTCTCACAGAGAATGTTGCATATAAATGCTTTCAGTTTGTTTTTTCTTCTTTGCAGATATAAAAGCTCAAAGATCATCAGTGAAAAGACTGTGTGACTCTGATATTTCTAAGGTCATAAAATGCATGGAACATGCCCTGATAGCAAAGTACCCCAGGACACGATACAGAGCTGGATGGGATGCAAAGTTCTTTTGGCTGTTTCTCTCCTATGCCCCAAGCTGTTTATCTGACAGGCTGCTGCGTATGATATTTCCAGCTCCAGCAGCTAGTGGGAGATCAGTTCCTGGAGTTCTAATTAACATTTAGTATTAAACCAGTATCAGCTCTATAAAAATAAATATTAATCCTGTCATAACCAGACGTCATCTTCTTTACCAGTTACTAGACTGCTTAAATTCCTTTCAGAAGACATCTACTTCACCCCCCACCCCTCCTTACCTGGAATTTCTGAGTTTGCAGGCAGACTTTTAAATCCAGCCTGTTTTTGAAGGTCATTTTTTACGCTCAGAAATGATACCTCTATAGGATCTGCATTCATAAAATATTCAGCTACAAAGCTGATTAATACTACTCACCCAATAAAAAAAAAAAAAAGAAAAATAAAACCACTAAAAGAATCAGTTTTTCAAGTAGACTTCAACATATAGGCTGCCAGCGAACTTGAAATAAAACAACAGCCTTTCAGAATATTTTATACATGTACCTTAGAGAATGTATTTAGTCAGATTTAGTCATATTCAGGAGTTTGTAAACTTCACAAACTTCCGAACACAAGAAATGAAATCAAATAATAACAAGGCCCAGCTATTGCAGCATATTCCAAAAATTACAACTGCAGTATTTGACCACATCTCATCACCTGACTATTCAACTTTGTAGAGATAAAACACAAGCTGTTTTACAGCTATGCAATTACAGGAAAAATCAAAACTACATTGTACTCTGTTACTATGCAGAATATCCAAACTTATATTTTAACTTTCTTCTTAATATTAGTATAGTTTATGAGGAAAATATTAATAATAATATGCATTCACATTTCTTTTGTCCTCAGCAGGCTTTGCACGTTAAAAGGATGATTATTTCACTCATTAGATGAAACAGGTCATTAGTGTATGCTATGGCAATTTTATTTCAACTGTACAAAGGATGTGTTCAGAATGGCAAAATGTTAGTTGAGGTTACCGTGCCTCTTGTATGTTATTTCTCTCTGTTAAGCTGCTGGCCAGAGGCTCACAAACTGGTGTTCCTAGAGATATTAAAATTGAAGGGGTAAAGGTTTTATTTGCTAAAGAGCTATGCTGGTGATTAATCATTAATGTGCAATTCAATTAAGCTTACAAAAATACCATGTGCAGGTCAGAACTCCAAATGTAAGAAAAGTAGTTTCATCACTCCGTGTGTGTGAGGGGTGTGTGTGTGTGTGTGTTTGTACATGCACAAGAAAGGGACAGAATTTAAAAGTGTTTACTAACCTTTAAGTATTTCATTGAGGTTCTGTTCTCTGGCAAACAGCTTCAAGAATAAATTTATTTTGCTTCATTTCATTATAAATAGCTGTAGAGAGATAGTTCTCTCTATCTAGCCTGACAACGGTAAAGAGAATGTACATGAAAAAACTTAATAGTATAATTTATCAGCCCTATAGCCGCAGATTACATAGAGGTGCTGAAATCTCTAAAAATCAGCCTTCTTTGAAACAGAATGAGTCCAGAATTCAAGAATCCAAGCAGGGACTGTCCTCACAGGGGAAAAAGAATACAAGTGAAAAACAAAGTTGGGGATAGAATCTAAAGTTTCTCTTGAATAAAGTACCAAAAATTAAACTTTACATAATCAGAAGGGTACATTGTGGTATGCTACTGCAAGGAAGAGGCCCAGTTGAAGCTTAGGCATCCTTCACCATCAGGTATGTTGAACAATCAAATCTACATATTACCTATCTATACAGTATCCCAGGCATGGTTTTCTTCTCCCAGTGGAGAAGAGAAGGCTCCGGGGAGACCTTAGAGCAGCCTTCCCATACCTAAAAGGGGCCTACAGGAAAGATGGGGAAGGACTCTTTCTCAGTAGCACTAGGACGAGGGGTAACAGTTTTGAACTGAAAGAGGGTAGATCTAGATTAGATATTAGGAGGAATTTCTTTACTGTGAGGCTGGTGAGACACTGGCAGAGGTTGCCCAGGGAACTTGTGGATGCCCCATCCCTGGAAGTGTTCAAGGCCAGGTTGGATGGGACTTTGAGCAACCTGGTCTAGTGGAAGGTGTCCCTGCTCATNACATGGGTGACATATTAGCAGTTTCTCCAAAACTGGTTCCAAATCTTTCCGTTGACAAAGAACATTCACAAAACTGATGCCACTTTTTCTTGTGGTATGCAAATAGAGGCAAGTCTTGTGGAAATGTTAGCCCTGCCTTTTCTCTTTAAAAAAACATTGTGAACTCTTTCCTTAAGAACAGCAACCTGCTTTTCAGAGAAATCCTTTCTCATAGCCTTATAGATGTGTATGCTGTGCCCCAGATTCTAAGGAATTTTCTACATTAGAGCACTCAGATATGAAAGTTAATCGAGCTAAGGTTTTAATCTCTTATGTCCATACTACCTTGATAGTCTCTTACAACCAATAATAAGAGTTCCCTGTATCAAGGCCCAGTTTATTTAATGTGTGTAACGGGGCAGTTTTCACACCTACAGTGATACGATGTCAGTGATGTTATATGAAGAACTTCAGAGAGTTATGTGAGGCAGTAAGCACTATACTTGTTTGACTTTACCTAAAGTGCTGTTGTTTTCATCTCTGAGTGCACTGAAGTCTCCACAACTGGAAAAGTACATAAAGTCTTCACACAGATTGTGGAATAAGGATGTGATAAAATAATACGTTTATTAGATTTATTCAGCAGCATCATTTTCCAGTTGTCTTTTCTAATCAAAGTCATTACAAAGTAATTACAAGCATTCTAATTAGAAATAGTATGTATTTTGAGAACTCAGATATAAAACAATCAAATAGCGGAAGTCTCAATGATTATAACTTTGGGAATCTTTAAATTATATGAGTAGCTAGCCAGGAACGCGGAATAACGTGTTCCTGAGTGGTACTCAAGAGTTTCCTCAAATGGTTCATGTTGTGGGAACTACCTTGGCTAATTAATAGAAAAGCTCATAAGATGCAGAGTATATTCTGACAGAAGGTTATAGAAATAACCAGATAGCTACAAAGACTGCATTAGTAGAAATTGTTTCCCTTTCTATTAATGTCCACCTCATGAAATAAATAGTCAATAAAATTAAATTTTCACGTTAAAAAACCTGAATAATTTCTTAAATGAACCAATATTTTCTGTATTTTGCTGTTTGGAAATAAGCTGTTATAGAAATCTAGCTACTTCATTTAATAGTACAAATTACTTCCAGAGACTCCAGCCAAGAACAGAGATATTCCATCAATGAGCAGGAGAAAATCTCATTAAATTAAGTACTCGTGGCACTAAAATCTAAATATAACAGATCATTTTAAGAACACTATTAATGGAATGGTGTTAATTGCAATCTAGAGGAAAAGTATGTGTCTTATGGATCGAGAGGAAATTATTTTATCTTAGGCGGTTAAAATATTGTAAGGACAACATTTTGCACAGCATAACAATGTTGCATTGACTTGTCCATCTTTTGTTTAACACAAGATAAACAGAGACACCTATTTTTACATACAGTAGTATATAAAATAGGTGGTAGAGATGCCCAGAGCACCAGTGAAGTTTTTAAAGGTGTTGTTATATTCTCTAAGATCCTATAAATCAGTAATATTCCTATATTCGCCTTGTTTGGTTCTTTTTTAGTTTAAGCATTTATATAATGGGATTTATCCCTAAAGATATGACCAATTCCATACAGATTTCTACTAGCAATATCACCGAACACGATAATCTTTCAAAAATTTACAAATGTACAATATATTTATAACATTACTTTCAGACAGCTTCAGTGCAAAGATATACATATAGTACATCATGATAATTGTTCATAAAAATAGCAATTGGCATTTGTCAAAAAACAAGGCATAGTTTCAGCATACATGTCCAGCCATTGGCTAAGACATGTATATATTTTTATAAAGCATTTGAATGTGAACCTTACTCTTCTGTTTATAAAAAAATATATGTGCAAATGGATATGTCTAATTTTCCCTAAATCAGTTACCTACTTATACCACAGAGTCCTCTTTAACAAGATTGGCGGTGTCTTTAAACGTATCCTCTGTTGCTGTATAAGCTAATGGTTGGTCTCTCTTCAGAGTAATCTTGGGAGGCAGTGAAGGAGAAGGAGTAGGGACATTTTCTGTGCTCTGTTGCTTTTCCTTTTCCATCTGAAACAATAATCATAAAATCCAAATTTACATTCTAATGTACAAAACATGCAACCTTAACTTTCAGAAATGCTAAATAAATATACAAGTATTTTGCTAAAGTCAAGTGTCAGGGTATAAGTTATTTCTGCACATCACCACCTGTAACAAAAATTAAATGCTAATTTCACCTCAGATGATACATCCAAGTAAATGCACTACTACAAAGTTACTCCACACATTGGGGTTTCTATTTTAATGCTTAATATCAGGAGTAGCTTGGTATGCTATATGCACATACACGAATGTAGATAACATTGGCACTACTACTGTTTGTAAATAGTTACAGCCATCAGTGTTGGGGAAATGAATCCTTGGCTTGCTCAACACACTCTCTCACCTTGTTCAAGCATTAGAAACCTAAATTCTTCACAAAAAGCAGCTAGTTTTAGTCATGTGACCGTGGGACTGAGGTTCTTAAGTTACTTAGGCCATCTGGAAATTTTAAACTGTAAGATGAAAAGGGCTGGAATTACTGGCTTAAGTTAGTAGAACTCCAAATCTTAATGCCCAAGCCAGGGGAGAATTCCTCCAGCACACATACCACCCACTGACACACCATCTTAAGAGAACGGTCTCATCCAACTGTATGTATGAAAAAAACAGGGCTAGTATAGAAACAGGACTGCATTACACAGAGCCATTGAACTTTTGTGCAGTGCTGACATCCGAACTGAAAAAGCAGAATAGACGTTCACTCCTAGTACAGGACAACAGCCTCCCACTTGCACTGGGCCCCTGAGCTGTACCAGAATGCACCAGCAAGCTGAAACCAGCACCTGAGATCCCAGAGCAGGACCAGGCCGCAGTGCTTGGGCTGGGAAAGCAGAGATGTGGGCAATGCAGCTCTGCTGCCTGAGCTGGATGCCTGCTGAACACCTCATTCTGCACGAGACTTTATAACTTTTGTCAAAGCCACTTCAGTCCTACCTTGACCTGGGCTGGAATTTCTGTGCTGCTTCACTTAGCAGCAGAATCTACCTGTAATGTTTATCCTATGAAAGCAAGAACAAAGTCCAGCAGTATATTAACTGAAAAATAAAATTATACAATATTAAGCAATACCTCCGCATATATTGGGTTTTCAAAATTAGTGTTTTGTTTCATTTTTCTCTTGAAGAAACTCCACTTTGATTCCTGAAACATAAAAATTATTAGAACTTTAGGTATTTTTCTTACAACTTCTCTCAAAACTGACATCACTGTTGGTGTATTTCACTTGCACTGATTGCTTACTCAGTGATTTCAGCTGGATATTCTTTACCATGTTGTAATTCCAAGCATGAGCATGAGACCCAACTTCTGCTAGATAACCAGTCATGGCTATTTTACCTAAAGCAGTATTCACAAGGGGAGGCCAGAAGGCAATAAAAGTGACTACATTAATTCGTGGTGCTTATCATTCCAGACAAATAGGTCAAAGAGGAAAAAAACGGTCTTGAAAACAACACAAAGAGAGATTACTGAGGGACACAAAACTACCACAGGTTGACAGAGCTGTCATTTCAAAGCTCATGAGAGATGCTTTTTAGTGCACAATGTGTGAAAATAGTCCTGTAAACAAGCCAACACCAGCTCATTCAGATGGATTTTAAGACATAAAAATGTATCTTCTGTGAATCATGAATAAACTAGATGAGGCAACACTTTGATCTTGATTGTTAAAATGTCCTATAAGAACACATAGAACAAGTGTCTTAAATGTCCTTGCTAGCACTTTTAAATATGGATAAAATTACAAATATATGTAAAAAAAAATGATGACAGTACACTGAACAAATTTCTTATTTCAAAAAAAAAAAACCCTGGGTTTTCACTGTTTTAAACCAAAATGTAATTTTTCTTGGGTTTTATTTTCTTATTTGGGGGGGGGAACCCCACACCCTGCTGTCTCTGTCAAGGTATAACTCCTTAGGGGTTTACAAATAATTGTTAAAGTCTGAAGTAAAGCCTTAATTATAACCATTTCTGCTGGGGAGCAATGACAATTTACAGCAGTTACATTACAATTTTCAGACTAGTATCTCCCCTCAAAATGAAGCACAACAAACAGTGAAAGAAAACTCTCTGTTCCAATCTGTTTCCTTCAAAATAACTGGATGGGCTGGGAAGAAGAAAGGGTTTGATCCAAATAGATCCTTACTCTGTGCCCTGGGCAATTCTGTGCTTCCACTGCTTTTCTCTTATCAAACTGTTCCTGACCAGCTCTTGCAAGTCTTCTAAATATGGTCCAGTTAGTTGGACTTGATGCAGATTATGTGCCAACTCCATGGCATTATTTAAACAGAACTGAAACTATATTGCAGCTTCCGTAACAATTAATTTTCTCTGATTTGGAGCACAAAACAAACAAGGCAGCCTTAAAGCTTTTCTGTGTCCTACCTGAGGTGCATCTGTACTCTGAGGGGGTTCCTCTGGACTAGCAGATATCACAGAGGCATACACAGGATTTTCAAAATTTTCATTTTCCTCACTACCACCTGCTGCTACCTGTACGAGAAGAAGGAAAACCAATGTTCTTCAAAGAATAAAAGAAGGTCATAAAGGAAAATGAAAGATGAAAGTCAGTCCTACGTTTCTCTTACATGTGTTGGCCGAACGACTGTAACTGCGCTGGCTGTGCTGGCTCCACCATCTCTGGTAGCATACATCGGATTTTCAAATGTGATTGGCTGTTTCCCTGACTCCACCGCAAAGTTTTCATTCTATGAAGGAACAAAGCCCAAAACAACAACTGCAGTGCCATAAACACATCCATATTCCTAGGAATTAATTTATAGTCCAATTCTTAATCTCAGGGAACAACACATGTTTACTTTCACATAGGCTTAGACAAAATCTAGCATCTGTTAAAATCCAAACATTAGCTTATTATCCATTATTTTAGTTCCTGACTTAGCAGCCTAGACCATTGATTGTTCCAATATTACTCCACAAAAAAAAACCCACATTTCAATAATTGACTAAAAGTATTTTATGATGAGGAAAAATGACTCTCACAAATCACACCTTCAACAGGGAGAGATATCAAAGGAAGCATAATCCCAAAATAAAGATTTCATTTTAGAGACTTCAAATTGACATACAAATTAATAAGCACTATCTGAAATATAAAAGAATAGGATTCATTCATTTTGTCCCGGCAGGGAGATTGCTATATTTTGAGACAAAGCAGTAAGTCCATCCCCTTAGTTATAACATATGAGTTATGTCAGAAATAAAATGTTTCACAGTTTTTAGCATATCTCTTACTATAAATCAATACTTTGCCCATGTATGAAGACCACTGTGTGGATAGCAGCTACTTCACAGACATTGTGCCAAACCCCGAGCTGCAGCTATGGTGCCTGTATCCCAACCTATTATTAGCAATGTAAAAACTGCATCAGTTGGACTTCAGTATGTAAAGGGAGCCTACAGGAAAGTTGGGGAGGGTCTCTTTATCAAGGATTGTAGTGATAGGACGAGGAGTAGTTTCAGCCAGGCCAAATGCAAGGTCCCGCACCTGGGTCGCAGCAATGCCAAGCACAAATACAGGCTGGGTGGAGAATGGACTGAGAGCAGCCCTGAGGAGAACGATTTGGGGGTGTTTGTTGATGAGAAGCTCAACATGAACTGACAATGTGCACTCACAGCCCAGAAGGCCAACTGTGTCCTGGGCTGCATCAAAAGAAGCGTAGCCAGCGGGTTGAGGGATGTGATTCTCCCCCTCTACTTGGCTCTGGTGAGACCCCACCTGGAGTACTGCATCCAACTTTGGAGTCATTAGCAGAAGAAGGACATGGACCTGTTAGAGCTGGTCCAGAGGAAGACCACTAAGATAATCAGAGCGCTGACCACCTCTCCTATGAGGACAGGCTGACAACAGGGGTTATTCAGCCTGGAAAAGAGAAGGCTCTGGGGAGACCTTATAGCAGCCTTCCAGTATCTGAACGGGGCTTACAAGACAGCTGGAGAGGGACTTTTTGCAAGGGCATATAGTGATAAGACAAGGGGTAATGGCTTCAAACTAAAGGAGGGCAGATTTAGATTAGAGATCAGGAAGAAATTTTTCACTCTGAGGGTAGTGAGGCACTGGAACATGTTACCCAGAGAAGTTGCGGATGCCCCATCCCTAGAGGTGCTCGAGGCCAGGCTGGATGGGGCTCTGAGCAACCTGGTCTGGTGGGAGGTGTCCCTGCCCATGGCAGGGAGGGTGGAATTAGATGATCTTTAAGGTCCCTTCCAACCTAAACCATTCTATACATCTATGATTCTATGTCAATATTAGGCCAGAAAATGGAAAGTACCGTAAAGTTTGTCATGCATGAAAAAGATTTGAGGTAATATTCAAGCCTAAGGACTGAATATTTACTGAAATGTTCATATGGTTATTTCATTATGCAAGCTCCTTAGTTTTAACAAAGAGTGTGTTTCTTCATCTAGAAAAACGTCATACACATATATTATGAGCTTATCTTCACTAGCTGTTTCATTTCATATTAATGTACTGCCAGTTAAGTCTGTAATTTATCCTTAACTTGAAAATTTTAGGGATTTTCCAATGTAGGCTTTGCAGCAAGTGCTTATTATTCAAACATACCTGTGATCTGTTTGCTGTAAGTAAAAATCTTTTGTACATTGTACTTCTTGTGGTAAACAGAGCAATATTTTTTCCTTGGAAAAAACTATGCACTATAGGAAACACAAGGATGTGCTGTTTCTCAGATGTGCATAACAAAACATGGATGAAGTAGAGTTACACTTTATGATGTCCCCAGAACTATTAAACGTGATTTGTTTAAACTTGCTAAAATAAGAAACTGTCCAATTTATAATTTGCCGTGCAAAGTGCTGTATCCTGTCGTTAGGCCTGAGTTTTAACTCTGAAGTTTCTAACATACAGTCTGGACTTGAAAACCACACATTTTAACCTATTCTGTGGAACACAAAGGCCCTCAAAAAGTCCCTTATTACAATATTTTCATTTGCCTGTTCATTCCCCATACAGTCCATGAATATGCTGAAATATGAAAGGCAGTAATTGACTTAATTTCTACCACCTAAATCTTGAGAAAAGTCACATTATTTTGAAGAACAGCCCATATTTGTCCTTGCCTTCAATTTACAAAAATCTATTTCAGGAAATTATCAATCAATGTTTGCTTGTTTTTCGAGAACACACTTATCATCTCACTATCTTTTTTACATAAAAGACTATCAGCTAAAAATGACATTAAAAGAACACAATTCTCAAAAATCATTTCAGAAATAAACCTTACCATTTGCATTGCTCTGTCTATAGCAGCGTCTCCTCCAAAGCCAGAGACTCCTATGTCCATACTCACATCTGCTCCAGATCGGAAAGTTACCCCATTGCCATTTTCAGTAGATTTTACAAGACTGCTTAAACTAGGAAAAAGAAAGAAAAAAAAAAAAACAAACAAAACAAAACAAAAAAAACCCCAACCAAACAAAAAGAACAGATTATAGAGAAAGAGAGCTTATAAAACAGATTCTCAGTTGTTCTTCTAAACATAATTATCACTTGGAATTTTTGCTGGCTATAAGCAAGCTAGCAAGGGCAGTATTCCTGCATGAGCTCAACAGGTTTTTTAACCTGTTAGCCCATTCAGAATTATCTTAACTACCTTTATGTGTTCATGTAGGCATAAAATGAACTCAATGAATTACGATTCCCCAATTTTACCTACATTTTGACTACTCTTACTTCAGTGTTGATTTACAGACAAATGCATAAATCCACTCAGTTATTCAAATTCATTGAAACTGATTTTAAAAAAATGCAGCTGAAAGGGCATACAAATTTGTGGATATAATTCCAACACCATCTATGCTAAAGATGTTTATGCATGCAAATCATGAAGATACCTACAGGATACTGTTTTCACATAAGCAAATGTTCAATCTGCATGTAGCTTTATTTATGATAACTGCAAGTGCACATTAGATTTGCATAAGAAGTATTGGAAATGGGCTGAAAGAACACTGTCAGGCTCAAATAGCAGCAGCGAAAGATAATAGTGAGTAGCCAAATACAGGACCTTTCACACACAACTCTGAGCATGCAGCTCCCCAAAAACCATGCAACTACAAATCCACTGCAGAGTTAACATTTGAGTTAATTTTGTCAAATTTGCCTAACTTGAAGGAAGACAGAAGCATTGAAATAATCTTTCCATTTGTATGTCCTCATTGGAGCTGGCTTGTGCTAAAACTCTTGCCTACAACTGGTGCATTATGCAGCTTTCCCACTTGGCCTTGTAGGCATCAGCTGGTTCAGTTTTAAAAAGAATTAAATTTTAGCTATGATTCCTGTATGTGGGCAAGTCCCATGTTAAGGGTAACAGCTAAGCTAGACCTTGAGTTAACTCTGCAGTAAAGATATGCGTTAACAGTTTAAAGAGGGACTGAGCAATGGCAGCATATTCATGGCAGAAATGAAAACTGTTAATCAAGCCTCACAGACAAAAACCCAACATCTCTGTTTCACATAGCCTCATAACTTATATGAGAAGTACTGTTGAACAGCAAAGCTCGAGTCAGTGCATTAAAATTTCTACTTGTTCACTATCTGGCAATGCAGAACATTTCCACTTAAGAAATCAAGAAACAGGGAATTTCAGTGAGGAGCTTAGAGATGTCTTACAAATTCTTTGTCCTGCAGGATGGATCTGGACAAAAATTTTGCCCCTATTTAACTATGTCAAGCCATAAATTAAATTTAATTACTTCAGTGTAATCCTCCAGTGAGGAAGCAGTTATAGTTATATCCACATTACCGATTACAATGATTTAACTACACTGATTTAAGAGCTACT
Organism: Ibidorhyncha struthersii; assembly: GCA_013398815.1. NCBI lineage: Eukaryota > Metazoa > Chordata > Aves > Charadriiformes > Charadriidae > Ibidorhyncha > Ibidorhyncha struthersii. The sequence goes on along the minus strand of VZSZ01010263.1, from coordinate 235,849 downwards.
ACTATGAAATTGGTGCAAAGACTATGAAGATGCAGCTTTATGCCTTTAAAAACACATAATTTGCTTAAGGATAAAAAAAAAAAAATCAAAGCATTATATTCTGACATCTCTTTTAAAAAAATTTAAAATCATTACAAATATTATTTCTTCATCTTCCTTTGATTTAAAACATAAAATATTTTTGAATGATATTTCACAAAGCTGATTTTCACTGGACAGTATGACTGTCAGAAGAGCAGGAACCTACAGAAAAAGACAGATTTCTCAGGCACTGGGAACAGACAGAAGTTCGCTAGACATGCCCCATATTATTTTTAAACAGATGAATACAGTGTTCCAGACGAGCTCAGCCTTTCAATGTTAAGAAGATCTCTTCGCCAGAATCAACTTCTGACTAAGTTTTATAAAAAATTAAAACATATGTAACTATGTTTTTTTGTATGTTTTTGAACTGAATATCCAGTTCCAGATCTGGTAAATAATCTTCTATATTGCTCATTATTTAAAAGCTAATTTAGAATGTAGAAGAGTTTTACAACAGTCTTTTGTTACAAAAAATGGTCAGCTATGATATTGCGTGGAATCAAAAATCCACTGGAATTGCTGCAACACTGCACTTCCCATATACCAACAGAACGGGCACAAGGCAAACTAACTGGATTTTTCAGAAATATTTAGGAAGAAACATACATTTTCAGAGCAGACATTCCAGCTATAAAAGCCTTCAGAACATACCTTGGTAGTTTGGGAAGCGCTGGTAAAAGGGAGCCTGTTCGTCTGTAGTTAAAAAAGCCTCCAACCGCTAACACTCCAATTATTATGATTAGTATGACTGTCAGCAACACTGCTACTGCTGCTATCAAAGACAGAAGAATAAGCACACATTCAAGCAAGCATAGTTCAGTGTAAAAAAGAGCCCAGAGAATTATAAGCTTGACCCTGAACAGGTACCATAGTGAGGTATTATACATTCTTTGGCTCAAAATATCAAGTGCAATATATACTTGAAGCTTACTTGTTCCAGGAGGCACTCCCTTTGACAATCCTATTTCACAATAATTCCCAGTGTAGCCATAAGAACACCTGTAAATGTAAGGACAGCTGACTGAATGGCTTATATTAAGTCTAGGATCTCAGCTTTATTATTGTATTCTGTAATGTTTATCTACATGCCATAGATCTGAACTCCATGCTCAGTAATTATATATTTCACTGACTGTAAATATAGTATGTCTGCTATCTTCATAGAATTAAAAGTGGAAATAAAAAGTGCTGTCAGAAAACTAGTCACTGAAGTCAGAAGATTTGGTTTCAGCGGAGCATCGGTGGCACCTACTGGCTGTTCCAAGCTATGTTTGCTGAGCATTACTTCGTTGTTAGTTTTTTTTGGTGTATATATAGCCTTTTACTAGAATCTTCAGAGGTTTGCCTTTCTGGGTTTTTTGTTGTTTTGGGTTTTTTTTTCCAAACTGATGCATTTACATTGTTTATTTGCTGATATTTTTATGTGTATATGTGTTTTTCTGTGGTTGTCACAAAAATGCTACTGCATATGTATGACATCTTTAGAAGCACTTCCAACACATTTCAAAGAGTTTAATTGTTTTGTGAGACTAAATCAGCACAATCTGACCCAGGACTACCCTAACAACATGCTGACTTACTTGCATTTTGGAAGACCACCTTCATCTATATAACATGTTCCTCCATACATGCACCTGCATGCTGGTGGCATTGTGGGAGGGGATTCAATAGCTGCAAAATTCAAAAGGCACATATGTGTTATCAAGACATCTTCAACAAAAGAAATACTAGCATAGACAATTTTATTTATCTCTACAGAACTTGTGTATGTAAGCTCAAAGGCTACTTTTCAGAAGCTTTTAATAGCACGTGCATTTGTTACTCTTATATTTATTTTTCTGCCAAATTAGCTTATTTTAATTGAAGTAAAACCTGTTCCCAGATAACAATGACTTATTCAGTGAAAGTAGGCATAGACAATTCAAATGCTGTAAGTCCCATCACTTTCTTTTGCCCATGCAATGCAGCCCGCCACCACCCTTCAAACCTCTCCATTCAGAAAGCTGCAACACTTGATCTCCTTTGCCCAGACTCTTCCATCCAACCAGGTGGAAGTTGCATAAAGAGGGCCAAACTGTGATGCATTCACTTATGAAGAAAAGCAGTGGATGGAAACGCCCATACAGGAGGGCCCACTCAACTCTCATACATCCTGACAGTGAGAACGAGAGAGAAACAAAGTCCTCAAAGTTTTCTGTCAGTACAGAGCAGAGAGTGATGGCTTGACGCCAGATAGCACAGATGCCTGTTTTTCATCATGTCAGAGTCTCAGCTCCACTCCAGGAGACCTGAGGTTCCCAAGTGGCAGTGCTGCCTCAGCTGGCCCAAACACAGAGCTACAAAGATTCTGACATTCACATGAAAAAAGTGACATTTCTTTAAGTTGTACTAGCCTTCAGTAAGAGTTCAGGATATGTTGTCAGAAAAGTACAGTTCACATAGGAAAAGCTCTGGATCTTAGACATCATTATAGGTTATAAATTAAGGATGGACTTTGACAGTCTGTCTTATAAGACTTATGATCTAAGTTAGATCATAATACTTTTGTCATAAATTTTTTATCAGCCAAAGGTAGAGAAAGTCTACTGCTACAGTGTTCTTTACAGGTAAAACTCCCTTCAAGTAAATAGGATACAAAAAGGGGAAATGCAGAGGTCTTACAGACTGTGTTTCTCAGTAGATGCAATATGGGGAAAGGACCAAATAATCCAAATGCATACAAAAAAGCTGTATTTGGACAGTATATCAATTATGGCATTCACAGTTCACTGGCTAAAAAATTTGCCTAAGGTCAAGATAAAAACTGAAGTTCAAAAATGGAGACAGTACTGTATATCCTATTTGCTGTCTCCTCCTTTTCCTCAAAATAAGGTTAAGCACACTTTTACATAAAACTTCCAGGAATTAAGAAATCAGTTTCAGCAAAGAATAACAAATGCAGTGTCCACAGAGCAATACACAGAAAACAGCAAATGCAATCAACAGTGTTATTTATCCCTAATTTAAACATGTATTGCACACTTCCATTGGCTATTACATCACATTACTAGCTCCTCTTTCTGCAGCTCACACCATGTGGCAATAGGAAAGAGCACTAACAATTACTAAGCAAATGTAATTTAGAGGTAAGGCAGTGTAAAAAAATCATGACATTTTCTTTTTTAATGCAAAAATAAGAGAATTCAGAGAAGATTAACCATAGAAAATATGCCAGACATAATGTTATAAAGCATAATTTATTAGAGATACGTTGCAAGGACAAGTACAAGGACATCTGGCTACCACCCACATCATTGTAAGTTAAGAATGCAGACTCCCAGCTAGAGAGATAGAAATCCTGCAGTGGTATGCTTTCTTCTCAGGAAAGGCTGAGCAATTCTATTTTATTGGTGCTCCTGGAAGCACTGGGGGGACTCTGCTGCAATGCAACAACCAAGCACTAAATTCTAGTGCTTAAAAGGCTTTCCAGTGCATGATCATTATCTAGAAGCTATCTCTGTTCACACTGTGAATTCTGTAAGCTTTTGTTTCAAGTTTCTATTGTATTGTATTATACTGATCAAACAGTATCTTGTATAGAATTGTAAACATAATTGCAAGGCATAATTTGTCAGAAATTCTCTAGTTCTGAAATCAGTTCATTTGAAAAAAATGAAAATTAAATATTTTGGTATTTCAAAACAGAAATCAGAAACTGTGACCAATTTTGCAGGTGAGAGTCTGTGCTGGTGGGAGCGATATATCCATATCCATTTTACAAATGACGTGCAAAAAGATTAAATAAAATGCACAAGGTGACCACAAATCAGTGATGGCTCCAAATAAAAGCCAGGTGTCCTGACTTACTAACATCTATTATATCAGCTAGCTCATCCCTCCATATTTCTAATTCAGTAATGCATTTGCATTCCTAAAGAAAAGCTTCCTTTGCTTTCATCTCCAGTTTGACAAATTATTCTACCTGCATCACACTCTGTGCTGCTGCCTTCTATGAATCGAGTTCCTTGAGGACAAGCGCAGGTGTACCCTCCTGGTCTCAGCAAGCAGAGGTGGCTGCAAACATCTTTACAAGGATTAGGCACTGAAAAAAGTCATAAAGACAGTTGAAGAAGCAAGGTAGCACATTACTGAGCTAAGATAGGGCAATTCCCTCGTCAGTAGTGTAGCTTCTCAATATCACACACCAAAAAATCTAACTGACTCTAAATCCATTTTTTTAAAACAACTGATGCCCAAATACTGCATTTATATCAAAACCTTCTCTCTGGCTTTTCTTACATTCTTAAGGTAGAGACTATGACTGTTGGGAGCCAGCGTAGCACCAAGAAGAACCTGAACATCTCCAAGCAACATGGAGCTTTCTGATTCTGAAAGCTAGAACACCTTTAAGAGGGGTATGCTGGATGCTCCTCTGGAGATCCTCCCCGCTGTGATTACTGTGGACATGTCATAGGTTTAATATGCACTTTGGTCCCTTCCAACCTCAACGATTCTATGATTCTTGGATGCAGTATTAAATGGCCACACTTTGTACATTACCAGGATAAATCAATATTGTGACTGCCATCTCTGTAACAACTCCATGATGGAGGGAAAGAAGAGCAAGGACAGGGTCATAACTTAGAACTAAGAGACTATAAAGAGCAGTGTGTGTTATTCCACTGTTGATTTCACTTTGGGTATGAAGAAAACACTTGCCAGCCTCTGTTCCATTTTTAGGTTTTCAGAAGTGAATATTATCACATACTGAAGATGCATTATCAGAACATTACTAAGCTCTCTTAGATCTCTAAGATCTCAATACTAACTTTGATCTCATAGCGAGGAATGGCTCACCAGGATGCTGATTACCTACCTGACTGATTGTATCTGTGCTGGTGATAGATGCGCACTTGAGTAAGCCACGGATTTACAGTCAGCACTTTCACTTTTTCTCCACTTCCAAATTTATCTTTCTTCCAGACTTCTCCTCGTTCTTTAGCTATCCAATATAAATGGCCTTCAAAGACATCAAGGCTGTATGGACTGCCTACTGCTCAAAGGAACCAAACAATAGACTGTCACCAAGCAAATCTCTAACAGAAGCGATAAATCTGCTGTTCTTCTTCAGTTTAAATATATCATCCAGTCCTTTCATTCCAAGACATTTGCAGTGATATATATACATCCTCATGTACCTGACCACTTCATGCCACTGTACCTGCAGACTGCTTAATAATGTACATAAGAAAGCAAGAATGTGATTTTCCACATTTGGGTCATGTAAATTACCCTCAGGGAATCTAGTTACCAGGCATCATGAGCTCTGAACTTTATCCCTGTATAAAGGAGGAGAAAATACTACCAAGACTTACTCTTTAAAGAGCTCCTGAATCTAGCCCCACTTGTGAAACCCAAGTGCGTTTAACGTACATCTTGGTTACTATTATATTAATTGCATAATAAGTTCTTACCTCCATGTAATACTACAGTTCTGTCTGTCCCATCAGGTCTCATGGATTCAATAATATTTTCTTTAGAATCACTCCAATAGATCCTATCATTGTTCAAATAGTCAATAGAAAGACCTGTTGGCCAGCCAAGGTCTTCAGAGACCAGAGTTTGTCTTTGTTGTCCATCCATCCAGGCACATTCAATCTTTGGCTGCCTTCCCCAGTCAGTCCAATACATGAGCCTGAAAGGACAGAACCAGAATTTAGTATAGTTCAGAATCTGGTCACCGTGATTATCCTTTGGAGGTTCATGGAAAAGGTCAGCTGTGGAACATAAAGCTGTTCAGCAACCTATGTTTTGCCGACGTGACCAGAAAAGTCACCGAGAGTTCACTGAACAAGCTTGTTTCAAGTACAAAAGATAAATACCGCGAGAAGAATGTTTGCATTGTGTGTCCTGATTTGGAGAGAGAGTGGTTTTAATGACAGTTCCTCATTCTCAGTGAAAGAAAAATGACTGTGAACAGTGAATATCCATCAGCCACTATAAAGCTGCAGAACCCAGGTGACTTCAAGGGAGCTGTGCTGCTTTACTCCAGCTGGGAGAAGCAAATATTGCAATAATACAAGATGTAGCAAGCACAGCTGTTGAATGTTCCAGTGCATTTATCTTTCTTTCCACTGTGAAGGAGGCTATGTCTGTATTGCTTGGAGCTGCTAAAGAGACATTCCCATCAATTTCACTATTTCAGTAGTAACAGAGAAATTCAGTGGGCACACAATCCTGTGGAAACGAGTCTTTAATTTCACCTACCTGGTGTTGTCACCAACACAACCACCCATATGAAATCTCATCCTAAAATACTTTCTCACATACACAGATTTCCTAACATTAGCAAAGGGAAACTCCAGAAAGCATTCCCTTAGTCTTTCCTGTAAAGTTTACCATTGCAGGGTTTTTTAGTATTGAATGGCATTGAAAATAATTCTGGGAAGTCCTGTAGTACTTACCCACGTTTTGGATTGACAGCAATAGCTGCTGGTTGATCCAGTAAAGAAAAGATAAGCCATTTTCTGTATCGTCCATCTAATTTTGCCACCTCTATGCGATTAGTCCCTGCATCAGTCCAGTAAAGATGTCTGAATTACATAAAACACAAAACATTCCAAAAGTAAATAGTTATACTTGGGAGAGGAATAAAAACTCCCATCTTTTTAAGAGGAAAGGCTATAGCAAACCCAAACAAAATTATTATAATGAAGCTGCATTAATTACATGTGAACTTTTTCAGCCTGGAACATACAGACCCTAAATACAGGTGAGTTTAGTAAATGTGATCTGTCGGCTCACCAGTTTTCCCCTGTGACAAAGTTTCTGCAGCTGCCTCTGTTCCCTGTCAAATAATCTTTATTAAAGGGCTACTGAGAACTTTTATTGTTACTTTTAAGCACCAGAGGTGGCTAATAAGCACCTTTAAAGATTCAGTTTTCCAGGATACAATGAGGTTCATTACAAATATAAAATTTATCTACCATGTAATTTATACAGCCACTCTGAAGGTATCCAGCTCATTAGTCCACAGCTCCTCTCTAGACTTTTGTCTTCTGACAGATGTTAATGAATAAATTGTTACCACCTCAGACACAAATGCTTTCAGTCCTTACAAACAGGGCACTAAATCTGCTCTTCCTTGAATTTTGCTTATCTTTATCATCATGGCTTTATTTTTTTTTCACCTTAGATAATAAACATACTGATTATTATGCACTCACTAATCATACAGTGCCTTCTGATGGAATAAATGATCTCACGATTGGCTTGGGAATCTATGAAAACACTGTAATTCCTATTTTGCAGACAGGAGGAAGGACTAAGTGTCTCAAACCACGTGTATCATTTTTTATATAATATGCAGATACTTAAAAATGTTTTTTTTAAATACATTTCAATATTGTTCTAGAATTAGTGTAACACTATGTTTGAAGTGCTGAAGATGCCTCACCAAGATGCTGGTGATATATATCCTTTATCCTTGCTGTCATGACCATATAGATTTGTGAATAGAAATTCAGACACTCCCTTCTGCCCTCAAAGACATTTTGTTTTCTGGGTGGCCTGCAGTTCACAAAGCAAACAGCAAAATAACCTTAAGACTGAAGGCTAGCCCAGACCTAAATACATCTGTCTCGTATTTAAAAACTGCTGGAAGAAAACATACAATTTGCCACTTCTTTTCCATCATGACTGGCACATTTTTTGAGGCTAGTGAATCACTTCAGCCGACTGGCTTTATCCTGCTCTAGATATCAGGGTGATATACTGCAAAAGCAACTCCATAACTATTTCATAGGACACAACACCTAACACAGCATATATCACCTAACACAAAGAGTCTAGGTAATGAAAGCTACATATCAGGCCCCAAACTGGAATAAGTCTTTCCCCAATCTTCGCCTACTCATACAATAGCTTTTTGAATCATTGGGGGGGGGAAATAAAAAATCTCTGTTTCCACAAACCCAATTCAGAGTTAAAGGTGCTACCTAGCCACAATCCAGATCTTAAGCACCTTCCAATCATATTTTGATTGAGGACACAAAAGGTAAAGTATTCACTCACTTAGTTAATCAGAAGGGTATCAGAAGGGAAGCAGATAGCTAGGTTCCTCCTTTTATTTTTCAGCTTTCCAGAAATGTCATGCTTTACTATGATGGTAACATCCTTCTAGATCCTCCTAGAAGCAATGCTAAGGCACATGGAGGACAGGAAGGTGATCCGAGACAGCCAGCAGGGCTTCACCAAGGGCAAGCCCTGCCTGCCCTAGTGGCCTTCTATGATGGAGTGACTACATCAGTGGACAAGGGAAGAGCTACGGCTGTCTGCATTTCTGTAGGACCTTTGACATGGTCCCCCACAACATCCTTCTCTCCAAATCGGAGAGATATGGATTTGATGGGTGTACTGTTTGGTGGATGAGGAATTGGTTGGATGGTCACATCCAGAGGGTAGTGGTCAACGACTCAAGGCCCAGATGGAGATCAGTGACAAGTGGTGTCTCTCAGGGATCCATATTGGGACCAGTACTGTTCAATATCTTCATCAATGACATAGACAGTGGGATCAAGTGCACCCTCAGCAAGTTTGTGGATAACACCAAGCTGAGTGGTGTGGTTGACACATGTGAAGGACAGGATGCCACCTAGAGAGACCTGGACAAGCTTGAGAAGTGGGCCCATGTGAACCTCATGAGGTTCAACAAGGCCAAGTTCAGGCTCATGCACCTGGGTCGGGGCAACCCAACCTTGCTCAGCTCTCATGAGACCCCACCTTCATCCAGCTCTTGGAGCCCTCAGAACAGGAAAGACATGGACCTGTTGGAGTGGGTCCAGAGGAGGGACACAAAGATGATCAGAGGGCTGGAACACCTGTCCTATGAAGAAAGACCGAGAAAGTTGGGGTTGTTCAGCCTGGAGAAGAGAAGGCTCTGGGGAGACCTTACTGCGGCCTTTCAGTACTCAAAGGGGTCCTACATGAAAGATGGGGACAAACTTTTTAGCACGGCCTGTTGTGGTAGAGCAAGGCATAATGGTTTTAAACTAAAAGAAGGTGGATTTAGACTAGATATAAGGAAGAATTTTTTTACCATGAGAGTGGTGAAACACTGGAACAGGTAGCCCAGGGAGGTGGTAGATACCCCATCCCTGGAAACATTCAAGGTCAGGTTGGACAGGACTCTGAGAAACCTGATCTACTTGAAGATGTCCCTGCTTATTGCAGGGAAGGGTGGAGTAGGTGACCTTTAAAGGTCCCTTCCAACCCAAACTATTCTATGATTGTTTTTCACCATATTGACTGCATTACCACAAACATCCAAAATTTGTCAACAGCATTCAAAAGATTGACTCATCTCTATAACCTCTGTCCATTCAGCTTCAAACAGAATCCTGATTACATTTCATAGTGTCTATCTACAAACATCAGGATCCTCTCAATATTATACGAAATGTACTACACCTATGCCTGTCCACCACATCATTTAACAGTTACATTGCCCATAAGAAATGACACCATCGACGACAGAGTCAAACTCCCAAGTCATGCCCAGCTTTCTCACAGCTCTTCTCCAAGGGAGGGAAAATAAGCAGTTATCTCATGATTTCTAGAATTAAGTTAAAAAATTGCGATGTTTTAGCCTAAAAAATTCCACAGCCAACAAGAAAGAGAAAAAACTCTGAGACACAATTACAAAAATATAACCTTTTTTTTGAAAAAATACATGTATTCATCAGACTGCAGAGCTGCTTCTGCTTTGGGATTAGCTTATATAGCACAAGGCTGGTAAGAAACGAGCAAAGATAAAAAGACAAATTCCATTATGGATTGGGGAGGTCTCCTTCAAACAGCAGTGAAAGCTTGTTCCCTGGAGCTTACCTGAGTCCTTGAACAAGAATCCTTCTGACATGAAGGCCAACGTATTATCACTTTACTGATTCACAACTCATCTACCAGTTGTGGAGCAACGGAAGTCTCCACAAAGGATATGGGATGCAGTCAGCAACATGCATTTGACCTATTAACCTGCTGTCTGGGCAAATAGAGCTTACTACATTCTTCTGAACTACGTTGATACTAGGTATCTTCAGACACAGTTCATAAGGAAGAAAAGAACGGATTTTGCACTGCCTGATCAGACTCTTGACACATTCAATGCACAGCATTTTTCTAGCTTTTCAGTGCACTTACCTTCCAACCCAGTCAACAGCTAACCCATCCGGATTAACTATGTATTTGAGATTCAAGTCAACTTCCTTTGTAGGATTGTTCCTACTGCTGTCAAATGTGGGCAGATAGGCACGTTTGATGGCTCCAAACTCAGAACCCTGTCCCAGAATGCTGAAGTACACAATACCTTTGAAGAAGATGACAAAGATAATTTTTAATGTCTAGTTATTCCATATTTTTGGAAAATTCTAATCTTTCTGAGGCTGTCACGTGAAGATACCAGACCCATTAATTTATGAACAACAGAGATGTCTGCTCAACTAAATTACATTGTGTTATTAGTGTGTATATTTTTAAGCTATCCATCATAGGTAAGATGCGTATCTAGAATCATCTTGATCTAGATTATCAAGAAGTATGTATCACATCTTTCAACAGTAGAGGGTCTTCACTTTGAAGCCTTTGCACATGATTTTGAGAGTACTTTAGACTGTCATGGAGAGAATTAAGGAGCAAATATGGCCCAGGACAGTGGCCCTGTGAAAAAGGCAAAAGCAGGGAAGCTGATAAAGAGGCAAAGATATAAGCTAATATAAGAATCTATTGGCCAATCCTGCTTAGTATAAGGATTAGTTCTTACAAGACTTGAGCCAGGTTTGGGGACTGGCAGAGGCAGAAGAAAAGGAAGGGGTTCATTTATAGCAATCCTCTACTACTGCATAATCTTAAAGAGCCACAATTCTACAGCCAAACTTGCACCAAAACAAAAGGAAAAACAGAACAAAACCCAGCTAAACTGAATTAAAGCATTAAAAGGAACCACACTGATGATGAAGAACTAGTAGAGGGGAGCGACACATTCAGTCAAGACCTTGCCAGTTAATCTAATTTGATTTTGATTTCCAGCGTAAATTAAATACCTATGCGGCGGAAATGTATCTTTTCAAACCAACTGTTGCATGGTTGAGTATTAATGTTCCACATATACTCACTCAGGCCTATTCCTTCAGGGTCCCAGTCATAATCCAGAGCTTGGATGCGCTCCTGGTTATCAATATAGTCAGAGTACTGTTCCGATGAGATATTGTATCTTCGAATCCGCACATTATCTGGCAGCAGTAATAATGGAGGATTACCTGGGAAACAATCATGAATTTTACTTTCACGTACTTCGCTTTTTAGAAGAAACAGATGAAAGTCACTTCTATTCAAAACTAAACTGGAGTTTTCACAATTTCTGTGAAAAAAGCAGCAGAAGGAACGCAGGGCCAATTCTAAAGCTTCAGAGCTAGTCAAATTTGTTGGCTTTGCAAAATTCATTAAACACTCTGAAAATTCTTACTGCTGAGGATAGTATTATCCTTTTCACCACAGACTTTGTGCAGTAGTAATCATTAAGGGATAATTTCTTAAAAATTCTTAAACATTACAGTGTTGGCCTCTCACCACCTCTGATCTCTAAAATAGAATCCCACTATACACTATATTGTTCAGTTCCACCCCTCAAAGTATGGGAAACAATTTTGAAAGTCCAAATACATTGCTGATACCTTGAGCCACAACCTGTCTGAGTTCTTCTACCTGTAAGTCTTTAAATCCTAATGTCTCCATATTCAGATGAATGTTCACCTACCCACAGCTTAATTTGGGGTTAGCCTCAATACTCTAATAACTTGACTATAGGGAGTATCAGTCCCACCTGGCTGATTTTGCTCGTGAGAAAATTTAATTGTTCAGCCCTTTTGCTAAAGACAAAGTCTAGTTGGGAGTCATGGACTTAAATCCTAGGCCTTCTTCCAGAGAAGTTCTCCTACATTAATCACATCTTCACAGAGTCAACGAGAAATGACAAGGCATTCACCTGGGGAAGGAAAATCTCATTTACCAGCGCCTTTTCCAACTAATAATGCTCGATTTCCTATGAAGTGTTCATTTGAACACAATCGCTTTCCCTCTAAGTCATGCCCAACTATGGGAGAATAAGTCAAGTGACTCTATTGTCTAACAAACATGCAATTCAGTGTAGAAATTGACAGCATTTCTAATATATTTTCTATTACAGCAAAAAGGGGACCTAATATTCTATGTGTGTTCTGAAAATGCCTACTGATTGGGCCTGCAACAGACACAGGCAAAGGAAACCCTCATTTATGAGTGCTGTGAGCTTGTACTATAGAGTGGTAGAGTTCTGGGCATACATAGAAGTAGAACTTTAGGCATGACAAATTTCATTATGTTATCAGCTACAATCATGTTATCTTCTATCACTTAGCCTTGAAAACTTTGGGTGTCTAGATGTGTCCTGAATACAGCCTATGAAGAAGGGTTTCAAAGAACTAGATTTCTCACACAGGCACATAAAGAGGCACCCAGGCAGAAACTTACGTGCACATGCCCTTTTGTATTTCCAGTCTTATGCTCAACAGTAAACATGTGGTGAATTAGGCCCCTGGACTGGAAACCTGGAGACCTGGTTTTCTTGTATCATTTCTCATATTACAAATAATTTTTAGATTTCAAGACCTCCAGCAGCATGCATTTTTGGTCACACGCATTCTGTTCTGAAGATCTTACTATTTGACTAGGCACACCACATTTCTATCATGTATCTCTTAAAGCTGTTAAAGTGTAAGTACTTTTCTAAATACATAAATAAATGTTTCTGCCTTTTACATAATACTGCGGCATTGTCACTTTTTTCTGTTTTCTTCAGTTCTTTATTACTGCTATCCTGTTACTATTATTTTCTGATCAACTTCTCTACCTATTCAATGACTGTCACATATTGTAGTCACTGCACTGAGGTATGATAAAAAGCTAATGATTGATGTTAAACATTAGCCAAAGTCCTTCTGTTTGTGTGAATCAGTCCATGAACAATGAATGGCAATCTGTTATCAAACTGCCTTTGATTTGTACCAGTTTAATGCAACTTTCTTCTGATGCATTATTTTGTTGAGAAAACCAAGACTTCAGAAGTAGGCAACATGAATTTCCTTCTGATGACAACCACGGGATAAGCAGGTTTTTGTTTGCAGAAAATTTCAGGAGAAAGGAAGGCAGGCAACCAAATCAAGATATTATTTTTAATGTTTACAATTGGAAACAGAGATGAGCACTTCTATTCCTGATTATGGAATGGGTGGAATACACAGATAATATGTTACAGAATAAAGCTTGGTTTCATTATCCTTTTCCTAAAAAAAGGAGAGGATTATATTCATTAACTTGCTTTTTACAGGTAGCAATCAATTTTGCTGTCAGTTAACATACCGTTAGCTGCGCACTGTTTCCCTTGTTGATCACCCACAGACCTGAAGCCATCTGCACAGAAACATTCATAGCTTCCTTTGGAATTTTTGCAGTCCTGGGTACACGTTCCAAAGATCTCACACTCATTGATATCTAGACATAAGTAGAGAAAAGATAACTAGAGCTTAATCTCTTTCTCCCACATGCTAGTCACCTTTATTCCATGAACTGGCAGGTTTGTCCCTTCCCCACACACTCTAAAAGATCAGTGACCTAATAAGTGATTTTTAACATCAGCATCTGTTATCTTACAGAAGCCCTCATCACTCACTGACTGTTTAACTTGTCTTAACTACAGATTGCTAATAGCTGCGTTGCTTCTGCTTATCAGATTGCTTTTCAGAGAGACGTTTTTGATCATGTACTTCTGTGTTAAATCACCAAGGAAAGACAAAAGATGAGGCATGACTACAATGAGATGCAAGAGCAAAGCCTTCCTGAAATGCTGAAGCAAAGATACCTAGTCCTCAGAAACAATATCAGCAGGAAAGAAAGGGAGGGGTGGCCTTGGATCACGTTTAATAAAACTACAAAAATTGTCCACAAAAGCTGAGAGCAACAAACGGAAGTGTTCTCATCAAATCATACTGAAATGGTAACTGAAGATACTACATTGCACGACCATAAACAATGGTCTTGGGTAGAATCCTCACCATATTTTATCTGCATATAACCAGGGCAAAAATATGGCACAATAGACCTTTACTGGAGTTCTGTTCTGGAGCAGAACAGGAGGAGAGTATGACCCTCGATAAGTTTTCTTTCAATAAGGGGGAAAAAAACGAGCAAATTTCTGTCCTTAACATTGCAAAGATATGACAAAACCTATATACAGTAAAGTAAAAACATATACCTACAGCCACGAAATGCTTATAACAAATCTAAAGTCTAAACTGTGGAGCCAGTTCTTTGTTGAATGAGGCCTGCATGTTAGAAAACATGTTTCAGCAGCAAAACTTTTTAGGAAGCGTCTGCTAAATGTATAAAAATCCTATTAGAAAGCAAAAATAGCTAGTCACATTAGAGTGATGGGAGTGACAGGTCACTGAACACTTGATTAGTGAGAAGATGTTTAGAATACTGAAAATACCATCACAGGAATTCCGGTTAGTTTCACTGGCCTTGTACCCTGGTCTACAGGAACAGATAAAGCCTCCTTCATTCAGGTTGGTACAGTTATGTTCANGGGGGGGAGGAAGTAAATTATACAATTATGAAAAAAATAAAACAATAAGCGGGACAGTGTAGCATAATTTTGAACACTATTATTATTGAAAATGGTTTTCAAGTAGACATTAGTTTTCTTTCATTTTTTCCTACCTGAAACTCAATTAACATGAATGTCTATTCTCTAAGGCATAACTAACTGGACAGGGTGGTAAAAGCTGGTGCTATAATGGAAAAGGCAAGTCAGACATAATAGATACTATTATGTATGTAACAATGAAAATTATACTCTTCTCAAAGTACATATAGAATTCTATTGATTCTGACATACTCTACATATACACAAAGTACTTTCAAACTCAAATCTGCTACATAAGCAGAAACGATAAATAATATGTGTTTATTGACAGAGCATGAGAAAAAGATACAGACATATGGCAAAGCCATTACATTAAGCTGATTACCTCCTTCACACATACACATCCCAGGGCTGATTAAATTAAGTTTAAACAGCTCAATTTCATATACATGTAGAAGCATAAATCCATTATACACACACACACACACATATTCTATTTTCTTTATAACACAGGTATTTGACATTGGGGAGGCTACAAATATTACCATCTGATCTGCCTTCACATCTATCTCCAAACAGAATGCTGACTGCCAGAAGGTGTCTGTTTTGCACCATTTCATATCCTTTTTATACTTTTATATTTTCATCTAGTCATTGTATTAGGTTATATTGCCTAAAGACCATTGGGATGGTATGTGGAACAGAGAAACCAGCTGCTTCAAGATGGACTGTACTACAGGCTTCTGAGCTATTTGCATTTTGCAAGCATGCTAGATTGTAAATCACCAGTGCGTCATTTGGCACACTTTCATTTGAAGCCATCAAAGCCTGACAAATTGGAATTGCAAGTACATGCTCATATTATCACTCTGCAGCTGTCTATATATTGATATAATGAGTTAGGAATTTATTTTTCCAGATTCCATGAGAATACTCTCTCTTGCCTAAAAGCTCAAGCCAAAGCTTTTCCATATAAATGGATGCTAGTAAATTTATAACGCACAGTTAATAAAAGTTGTGGAGAGGCTCTCAGAGGGCCCTCAGCCCAAGGACTGGTTGTCCTTACAGAATTCTGTGGCCATGTTTGTAAACAGGAAAATAGAAGCATCTCAATACATTTTTGTTTTTAACAGGCTAGAGCAACCAATGTCAGTTCAGAGTCTGCCCATGAGTAATTCCGTAGGTTGACTTACTGCAATTACGATTGAAATACCCAGATGTTCTTGCCTCCATAATGCAACCATTTCAAAACAACATCAAAAACAAGATCAGACCCTTTTTTTGGATGCATAAATACTCTGTGCCTAAAAAGAACTGTTCAGAATGCTGAATTTCATAGGGTTTACCCCAAAAGAAGGAAAACAGAAGATACTGTTATGGCTAATTAGGTAATCCTAGCACAGGCTAATTAAAAATCAATACTTCTTAGTATGCTATTCAAGAAGAAACATGTATTGTTGTCAGTTTCAGAAATTTCTATTTCAATAGCACTGTAATTTTGTATCTATTGATATTACTTACTGCAGCCCATTTCATCAAAATGGTCTCCACAGTCATCATAATTGTCACAGACATAATGTAAAGGAATGCAATTTCCATTACTGCACTTGAATTCCTCAGTTGTACAAGGTCTTGGGGTTGGTTCTCTACCTACAGTCAAGAAGAGAAACACACTCCTCTGTCACAGTTTCAGCTATGCAGTACCAACAGACAGCACTATTCCACATTACTAGTGAGGAAGCTGATGCAATCTGGTAAAATAACAGCTACAGACTTCGGAAGTCTGTAGTCAAGCTAAAACTATAACCAGGGCCTCCTAAATTCTAGTCATATCCCCATGAACTGAAAGAAGCCCCTCCATTTTATAAAGACAGAAGATAAATTTTTCTTGTTAATAGTTCATTGAACTTTCCTTTTACTCGTGCAAATCTATTAATACCCTTTAATGATATATGTCACACACCTACTTCGAGATTACCGAGATATTAGTAACCTAATAACTTTAAGAATATTGTATAATAAAGCTAGTAAATATCGTTAAGCAACCAAAAATATGATTAAACTTGATAATATAAAAATCAACATAGTCAATTAGAACTACATAAGATATCTGAGGGCAAAACCCTATTGAATATTAACAGAGCTTCAGCAGGATTTGGGCCTAAATATTAACACTAGTACTATGTGCATAACAGTGCCACAAATTCAGAAGTACCCGTTTCTCTATTTTAAAGCCACAGCTACCCAACCCATCTTGATTTTATGATACAGCCAAACTTTCTTCTTCCTTATTTTAAGTGGAGTTCATAATAAGTTGACACAATTTAGCTGCTTCTCATAATAAAATACAATATGATTTTGAAAATCACAATCTGTACTTTTCAGACAAATGTTTGCTGATTTTTGCTACTTGTACAGAGAGATGCAAATACGTACTACCAATAATCATAGTTCAAATTATTCCATGCTGAGCTCCAGTTTTCATAATTTATGTTTAATTTTGTCATTTCTATAGTCCTTTGGTATTATTAAACATTAAGCACACCACAGTTACTGAATTTGCTGCTCAGTTTTGTGTAAACATACAGTGTTCCTCTTTCTCATCACTTCCATCTCCACAGTCATCCTCCTGGTTGCACAGCTCATGACTATATATACAGCGATTGTTTTCACATCGGAAACGGAACGGAGAGTCACAAGCAATATCCACTGAAATCACAGAGATTAAGTCAGTCACAATTTGATACTTCATGCCATTGAGTCACAAATTATCCTAATCACTTTTATCTGATAACATTTACACGATTCCTGTATCTTGAAAGACGTGGAGGCATTCAGACCCTAAAAATATTTTCTCCATGTTTTGGTGATGGTATGTTAGTCCAGTACACATTTTTTGTCAGAAGACAGTACTTCATCTTTGGACAAAGGCATATCCTATGACTACATATAACACTGAAGTTTCTAGATTTGTTTATGAAGTAAACTGATTGAAAATCCAACATGCTATTTAAGTGACTATGTAGTGCGTAATGGACAAAAATTGTTTAAGTAGCACCTCTAGCACCTCATTTCTAGAGCTAAACTCAGGACTCCTCAACCATATTTACAAAGACGTCCTGACTACACTGATGATAGCTTTAAAAGCTCAGCACCTTTGAGAATACACGTTATCTGAATTAAAGTTTAATTGCAAACTGATGCTCTTATTTTAGATAACCAACTTGAAAATGTGAAATAGTGTCCTCATCTCTTTGATATGTTTCTGCTTTTATAACCACACATAAAAACATCTGCAAAACAGTGAGAAACATACTGTAGGAAGATGAAGTGAACTTGCATATGAAGCAAAATTCCCAGCACTCATCGTGAATTAATTCTGTGAGAATCTCCAGTGAAAAGAAAATATTTAAAATTTATTTTCTAATTGTTCTCTCTATTGTAATTAGAGATTTTATTATGCGTATTGTTCATTTTAATATAATTTTTCTCTCTTACGGCAAAGGTGAAGTTCTTCATCAGAGTCATCTCCACAGTCATTATCACCATCACATTTCCAGTACGGCTGGATACAAACATGGTTTTTACATTCAAACATCATGGGTGGACAGTATGTACCATTAGGATACCGTGTTGCTGAACAAAAGAAAATTATTATGACATTTTCATTTACAATTACAATTTTAGGTTTTCCTGAAAAATATTCAGTCCAAATCTATATTATTTTTTTCAATAAGCTTCTCTCCATTGTAGGGGATATAATATGATGCACTGCAAGGATCTATAGCAACAACAGACTGCAGGGACTGAGGACTTCTTAGTAGCTATAATGTAATTAATTCAGGTTTGAATGAATAGTGAAACAACATAAGCTACTCCCAGAAGCTTTTGAAAATAAACTGTCATTAATTTAACAAATGCTACTTGAATTTTTACCAACCAATCTAGTTCAGTAATAAAGGTAAATAATGTCAATGGCACCAAAGGCAAATGACTGAAGTACTACATAAGATACCCAATTCCAAAAGGACTCATGTTGGTATAGTAAAAAAAAAAAAAAAAAAAAAAAAAAAAAAAAAAAAAAATAAAAAAAAAAAAAAAAAAAAAAAAAAAAAAAAAAACAGATTCTGTAAAAGCTGTGAAAAAAATGAATTAGAGCAAAGAGAAACCAAAAATATGACTCTTCCAACCTACATAAATAAACCATACCCTTGCCTTTTCAATGGCTTCTCATATGCTTTTTCCTCCCTTTAAGAACAGCCAAATGTTGAGTAACTCAGGTTCTGAAAGATTAACTGTTGTGATATACGTTCCAGGATGTTACCATCAGAAAAACAAAGCTCCTACTGTGCAGAGGCCCCTTCTTACTTAAAGCACAGGTGGTAAAATTAACTACATGGGAAGATGTACAGCACTTCCCTGATACCAACATGAAGAGAAGGGAATACTTCTGAATATTGAAGCCTAAAATCATTTGGACATATAAGTGACAACCAACAGTTCAATATTACCTAAAAAGCCAATGTCAGGCAGCACGGATAGAGTAGAGAGGTGATATTTTAATTCCTACTGGGAACACTTCCTGTGTAAACAGCTGGAGCTACAGCTCCATACAAGCTACAGTGTACAGACATTTTTTCATGTTAGATCAGTATACAGAAGGAAGACAGAAAAGGATTTTACTTCCTTGGCTTCACTGGTACTTTAGGAAACTATACACACCTTTGAGTATTATAAAAAACAATCCCATCCTAACCTTGTTAGAATACAGTACAATTGAAAGAGTGGATCTTGCAGTGTCTCTGGCATAGCCAAAAATTTTAATTCTGCCACATGTATCTTCTGCTGGATCTTGTAAACACATTATTTTGTAGCATTAGGAATATGTTTACAATCAGTGCAAGAGATGGCAACCCATTATTACATTAAAAAGCTGATTCAAAATATACTTATCCTGCATTTTTACTGACATCACTGAGTGTTGCAGAATTGTGTATCTCTAAGGAGTCATCTCACTTAAAGAGACAGAGAAGTGCAAATCTTTCTGGAAGTGAGCTCAATGAGCACCAATTGCAAAGCTTGAAACTCACGACAAGTTGCTTCATCAGAGAAATCAAGGCAGTCTGCATTTCCATCACATCTGAAGCGCTCTGCAACACAGTGTCCACTATCACACTGGAAATAACCTGGGTGGCAGGTCCTCAGCTCTGAAAAGATTCAGAAGTAACTATTGAAAAGCCTTCTTGTTCAAATGCAGATTTGAGATTGTTGAGAACAACATCCTAACAAAGACTGCAAAATCCCCGACCATTAAAACTGTGGTATCCTCTACTTTTGGTGGAATCACCAAAGCAATCTGGTCAGTATCATCAAAGATGCTTCCCATAAAAGATTATTTTGCAGAATAATTTATCACATTAGAAAAAAAAGAGTGCACATGTAAGAGGTAGCATCCAGACAACACGCACCACAGTCACGTTCATCTGAATTGTCTTCACAGTCATCATCATGATCACAGATCCACCGGGAAGGAATGCAGCGCAAATTGTCGCAACGGTATTCACTTTCTGTGCATTCACGAGGACCTTCATTTAAAATGAATGTACATACATGAAGAGTTCCCAGATGTAGATTTAAACATCCACACCTGTCTCATTAAACCAGATAAAAGTAATATGGGCAGATAATGTGGTATAATCCTTAAAACTAAATAATGTTCAAACAGCATTCCCCCCAATACTCTTTAATTATGTTAAACATACTATGTCCTTCTTGACATAGAAAAAAGGAAATTTGTTGTGGATTTTGTTTCATCACAGAATTATACAGGAATTTTTATTCCAAATCAGAAAAAAAAAAGACCCACTCTCATTGTTTAAAGAACTAAATAATACTACATTTGCACACAGGGTAGAATTCAAATGTCATTTCTTAGTGGAAAACAGGAATTTGTGTTATTGTGATGACTGGATTTATCAGTGTTTTTATGTATCCAAAATACTTCCTTGTGACATCACTGTGGTATTTCAGCAGAGACCGGCTATAGAGTAAAACAAAGGAATGGCTGCAGTTGAGAGCTCTCTGCCCCGTTCTCATAAGAAATAGAAGGATAGTTAAGTCAAAAGCTGGACTATACCACGACACCCAAAAAATAACTCACTGCAGTTGTGCTCATCAGAGTTATCTCCACAGTCATTATCTCCATCACACTTCCAGCGCAGCGGTATGCATCGATGATTGTCACAACGGAAATCTCCAAAAGGACTGCAAGTCATCTCCTCTGCAGTGTACACAGTTTGCCAATGAAACAGCACACATTAGCATAGTCTTTGCATAAGATGGAATGCACAGAAGACAATGGAAGTAGATCAAGATGTTCATGCCACAGACTGGGCCAAGTAATAGAGAAGTGATTAAGAAACAGCGGAAATAACTATATAGAACTGAGATAAAAACACAAAGAGATAAACTTCGTACTGTCAAAGGAAGGCATCTTGACCTCATGGTGCGTTATGTTTTCAAGTCTTTTCTGGTTCTGATGTAGTGATGCAATGAACTCTAAGCTTTGTGTATAAGTGTATGAGCGGTTTCAACACAAATGCAAGGGTCTGGGAAAGCATCATCATACTTCCCATACTGATGGTTTCACTAGCACGGGAGGTAAGTTAAGTAAATGTAGGAAACACTGACAGTTTTAATTGTCTAAAATAGTTCAGCTCAAGTAAAAGTATTTCCTGTTTCATTTGATGACATATTGGGCAAAACAATAAAATCCTGATCTTCAGAGCTCATAAAAATGTGAGCTGCACAATGAATCGCTGCACATAGAATTTTTCCTGAAGACAAATAACTACCAGGGTAATTGATTGATATCAAACAAAATATGCCCAAGTACATTATTACTGAAGACTTTCAGAAAATCAAGGTGTTTGTAAATTGGAGAAATATTTTAGGTACAAAGTGATATTGAAATGACCTCCTTCTCCAAACATACCACAGCCTTGTTCGTCACTGTTGTCTCTGCAGTCATCATTCCCATTGCACACTGCCCACAATGGTATGCAACGGTAGTTGGTTCTACAGCTGAATTGTGTGTGATTGTCACACCGATAGGCAGGGCCCACTGAAAGAGGCAGTTGTCAAAGTTAGTTGTGTTACTTAGTCATTAAACTGTCCTCCTTGCTATTCTGCCTTTCAAAATCAGTTATGATATACAGTCAATTATTTCTACTAAAAACAGCTATCTGCTAATGTCAGTGTTGTAAAAGAGAAAGCTTTAAAGGTCTCTGAGTTTACTATCTTTTTCAATTTATGGTGCTTGTATTCTGCACATGCTACAAACCCATGACAGCTTCAAGGGACATTCAATGTGTTTTTCCCTGAAGTATTTAGAGCTGGTAACGGTGGTAACAGAAGCCCCAAACCTGCAAGCCCGAGGAGGCAGCTTGTCCTCAGATGGCAAAACTTGGTCATAAGAGATGGCCAGTGACTCAGAGACATGCTGGAGCACAGAGGAAAATCCTGCTGTTAAACATAGGCTAGACTGTGCTCTGCATTTGCTCTCCTTGTAAGCTTTTGTTTCCAAATCATGAGAAACTTTAGCTTCAAGAAATGAAACTTTACTTTGTTTTTGTAAAAAGTATGACATATGTCATGCTCCAAACTGAAATAAGGTAAAAATTGGTGAACTGGCATTCACTGCTTCCACATAGGCAATGAATCAGCATATATCCTTTTTACAATGTGCTGTTAGGGGCCAAGCAAAGGATGCTGGTAGCATCAAGCCAGTCAGAGTGAGATGCTGCCAATTCTTGATAATCTGGCCAGTATAAATAAGCTTTCTCCCCTTCAAGAATAAGAAAGTGGTAAATTATCACATAGCTTCCATGTTTTCTAACCCTCTTTACTACCTGATTGAAATTAGCTTGCAGAAAATATTCTTTTCCAATAGATTTTCAACCTCAGGAAAATTAAGTAATGCAGCTTGCTCTGCTTTTGGTGCACTATAATGTAGACAGCTTACTACAGCTGTGTGCTTACTGCATTCATGGAATGGCTCATCAGAGTTATCACCACAGTCGTCATCCACATCACACTTCCAGGACTGTGGGATGCAGCGGCCATTGTCACATTTAAATTGGCCTGGGGGACAGGTTCTACTGGCACAGTGAGCACTGTCTTCATCTGAGTTGTCACCGCAGTCATCCTCTCTATCACACTGCCAGGCTTCTGGGATACATCGTTTATTGGCACACTGCCACTGATGAGTTTCACACTGGTGATTAGCTGAAAGAATACAAATTGGCTGTTAGGATACTGAAACTTACAGGAATGGTCTGTTGCTTAGAGTCAATTGAGCAGTTATGTCTGCACTAAAAGTTAAAAAGAAAGCCAGTACAAATTTAAAACATCACATTTACTTGCCCAGTTAAGGTACGGATTTCTAATGTCACATGGCACACTTCCCACAGGCATCTTCAGACAAGGTCACTAAGGCTCTACTGTTTTCTAGGAGGGAGACAGATACTATCTTCTCCTAAAGCAGAGAAGAGTAAACCCAGCATTCAAACGCGATTGCGGCAGGGGGTCCCAGAAACTTTGCAGAGGAGCTAAGTGACATTGTAGCTCTGGCCATGCTACCAACTTAGATGTACACTGACCGATGAGCCTGTTCCTCTGACTATGAATGAACATGTCAGAAAACTTAGCAGAAGAACATGCTAGTAACAGCTCCACAACCTATAAATGTACAGTCTGTATTTCAAAAGGACAAAGCACTGGAAGCTGATGTCAGCAGGGCTGGCAAACTGGGGGAGCTCTGAAGGTCTATGAAAATAGGAGTCAACACTGATCTCTGCTTCCAGACTTTGTATGTCTCACTGGACACCACCCTACTACTTCTTCACACATACTGCCAAACTGTTCAAGAGGAAACAGTGTATTATGGTTTCCATACATTTGCTAAAGTATTCTATTCCCATGCACAAGATGATGAGCAGAAGGAATTATATAGCCCTAAAATGACTTTTATTGTACCTGGTACGTTAAAACCAGAGACACATTATGCAGCCACCACATTTCTACTTTAATATTCCCCTGTGCCACACTTAGGAGCTGTGCTATTTGAAACACAGGTAAAATTGACATTTCATTTAATTCTGTCGTTGTTAGAAACACTTTGCTAATGGAAGGCAATTAAACTATCAATTATACAACTGCTTTGTTTCCCCCACACACGCCTCCCGTAAGCTTACAACTGCCAGAACTACATTATTTACAAAAAGAAAACTAAGGATGTGCTTTTTTTAATTAGACATAAGTATGTGGAATAAGACAGGTTTTAAAGGAAATAACATTATTCAACAAGCATAATTAGGCTATATTTCTAAAATACTGCTGTCACAAACAGCTCTCCAAAACAAATCTTCCCACATGCACTGGATTTTGTGCAAAGCAGAGGGTGAAATAATTTTGTCCCATCATGCAAAGCTCTAGAATATGGCATTAGGAAGCCTTAGATTACTCATAGTGACCATGGCTTTACTCAGAATAAAACAAAGTGGGTCCCACTTCTAATATTTTATACCTCATTGTAATTTATACCAGGGCAAATCTGTCTCAAAGGTATAGAAAATGCTTATGTTTTGATATAGTACATTTTTGCTCTCCTTCACCCTGCTTTTGCACTGAGGTGAGTTGCTCTAGCAGGTGCAAGACTAGAAAAGACTGCATCTGTCTACCTCACCTTTTCATCTGTAAAACAGGGATAATGATTCTGAAATTTACATATAGTTTATATGTTTTTTACTGGCAAAACAGTTAAATTTATTAATTGTAACATACCACAAAGTACAGGATCTTCATCTGATTTGTCATGGCAATCTGGCTGAGTATTGCACAAGAAATGTGGACTTGTGCAGTTCCCATCATTACACTGGAACTGACCAACAGGACAGTATCGGTGTGGACAGGTAGGGGGCTCATCAGAGCCATCTCGACAGTCCCTCTGTCCATCACATTTCCACCAGATAGGAATACACCTATAAAGAGAAAACAGTGTTTTCTTTGTTGAGGATATGTCTCTACAGATATAAACCCATGCTTTTACAGCACAAAAGACAGCTTGTCTCAGTGTTATTTCTTGAAACTTCCCAAGACATTTTGAATTTCATGTCTTCTGTTTCATATGTCAAATGTTAACAAAATGTGCCAGGATACTGTCACCAGAAACAGATTATATCGGTGGGCCTCTAGAGGAAAGTTCACAGCAAATTAATACAGATTTAATTTTTATGTATATTTGTAGTAACCATCTTTCATGCTTTTTAAATCAACATTCAACTGGATTTTTTAATGAGGTAACATTTTAATAATTCACCTGAACTTTAGCACAAGAATTTCACTAGGGATTATCATTGTAACAGTGCTTCAAAAGGCCACCCAATAAGCACACCTGCCTCACACGCTCCAGAGTGATACAATATCAGCACAGTAGCTCTTATATCACCATTCCTCTCCTTCCACTGGTGCTGTCCCAGAAAAAGGGTCAGAAATATGCCCCCATGTCAGCTAAATGGCTTTCTCCTGGGCCACTGGCAGACAGCATTTATTTGGCAGAAACAGATACATTGTAAAAGATGTATAAAAATTAAGAGAAGTTTCCCGGTTTGGGAATTCAACTGGAAATGGTTTCTGGAGGTACATGTTTCTAACAACCTGAACTTGACTACATTAGCAATATCATATAACAGGAAAGAAAAAATACTATTTAATTTAGTCTAGAACAATTTTTCCAAAATGGAAGCCTGCCTGGTCCTGGCTTTGTCTTTGCAAGCACAACACAAACTCATCATGAGAGCAGAAGGAATCCCTAATTTCATGCCAATTTGAAGAGACCACACTGTAAAATATATCCTTAAAAAGACATTGAAAAAAAGACAGTGAGTGGTGGACTTACCTCTCAGAGTCTGCACAGAGAAATTGGGTGCTAGAGCACATTGGGAGGCAGTGAGCTGTATTGCCAAACTGCACTATCATGAAGTTATCGGGACATTCACAGGAATAACCCTGACCACCAGCTTTTATCAGACAAAGATGGGAACAACCACCATTGTTGGTGCCACAAGGATTGTTAACTGGTAAAAGAGAAGAATAAATATTACCATACTTTGCAAATCCCAGGACACAAAGGTCTCAATCTACAACAGTCTCATCTAATACTGTATTGAAAGCTTAAACGTAATAAGTTGAAAAACAAAACCTAGATAACAGGCACCTAGTGAGAGAAATATGTACGATTTATATATAGGAAGTGTATGCTATTAATCCAGGACGTTTTAGGAACTTATTTAAAATTATGCATTTCCAGTCGTTGCTAATCAAAGAAAAGGCAATTTATAAGTGTAAAGTAGAGGCCTACATTTACCCTGTGCATTTTATTTCCCTCAGCAAAGGCAAAAGCTGAGTGCATTCAGGACCCTTTACAATTAGTCTCCAGATAACAGCTGATTCTCTAAATGCAAATCTAATTCTGTTTTCTCACCAAATGGCTGTCTGTACGGGTGGTAAACATGGATGTCAAATGGCCTGTGAGTGGTGTTCACCAGAATAGTCCTGCCTGATCCGTCATATTTATTTCCCTTTTCAACAGTTCTCGTGTTCCAGTCAGTCCAATATATCGTGTCTTCAAAAATTGTTATTGCAAACGGATGAGGTAAAGTCCCATCATATACTGTATGACGATGATGTCCATCCAGGTCAGAGTACCTACACAAAGAAAAATAGGTGCAAAACATTCAGATAAATGCTGAAACCTCTTCACATCTTTATTATGTATGCTTACGGTACTTCGCTATTGGTGATCGGGATCACGCAATATGGAATTGCGGCTTCTTTAGTCCCTAGTGATAGAGCACTGTCCTCAGTGAATTCATTTTAAGATATGCAGGAAAGTAAACCAGTTTATTTTAGGCAAATAAATGTAATAGGGGAACATCCACTGAAATGTGAAGTCTTCCCACAGAAGCATATCATTTAGCCCAATGAAATTTTGCACATTTACTGCCTTAGTAGCAAGTTATTTTTGTCACATGGGAGGCTAGCTTGCCTGGATCATTCAGGCTGCTAATAATGGAACACTTAAGACAATAATAGGCCTCCTATATTCTTTAATTGTACATGTATTTCTGATTTAGAGCCCCCTCTGATGAGATATCTTTAATAAGATTTTATATTTTTACTATCACCTTGCTATAGGGGGAATATTATGAAATACAAGAGAGAAAAAGACAGAGACAGATAAACATACATATAAATAATATACATTTTTAAGACTTCAGCACAGAAAAGGTTGCCAGAAGAATTAATGTAAAGAACAGAGGTAAATAGAAGTCTAAATGTGCATATAAATATGAATACCAATATAAATACAAGTACAAAGGATTGTTTTTAAAGTATTTCAATACCGTGACAAGAACCAGAATGCTAGCTATTCATTTTTACTGATATTTAAGTGGAAATTTTCTAACACTAGAATCAATTAATACATTTTCCTTGATTAACAAAAATAACTCCATATGGTAACAGGAAATTCCATGTCATACCTATGAACAAATATTCAGACATCTTCTAGAGATTTGCATACTATTTTATTAGCACATAACTAGTTTAGTTACAGCTAAACTCTTATCTCTAGGCAGAAACAAGAGAGTCAGAAGAAACAGTGATTTTATACTCAGTTTTGCTTTGGTTCAGGTTGTACGCTGAGAGAAGCTGCATATTTGAGTACAGACTGTGAATCGTTTCACTATAATTTTGGGACCACTTCCAGTGGGACATAGGATGCAAGTACAGGAACCAGGCTACTGTGTCATCTAGTGATTCGTATCGCCTCCTACTCTGGAGTTTCTGACTCTGGTTTCCAGTAGAGTCAGTGGATAGAAATACGTACCATGCTTACAGCACCTATAAATGCTACCACTGCAATCTGACATGAGCAAATATTCAGTTGTTTTATTCTTTTCTGCATACGTACTCAATGTAATTTAGATGGGCATCTGCCCAGTAGAGCTTGTCGTTGGTGTAATCTATGGTGAGTCCATTAGGCCACTCCAGCTTTGTAGAGATAATCACCGTCTTCTCCTTGCCATCCATGCCTGCTCGTCCAATATAGGCTCGATCTGCCCAGTCTGTCCAGTAAATCTGTCTGTTCAAATAAATACTTACAGTTAGGACTCCAGCAAAAATACGCTGAAGTAAATATGAGAAGCTACACCTCAAATATAGTATTTCCTGCAACAGAACTAAAGCAGAGATTGAGGAAGATAAGTAAAAGGTTAATATATTTGTTACTTTAACTGCTACAGCAGCCAATTGTGTGATCACAATTGTCTTTAAAGACTGTAACTGGCAGCTCCACTGCCTATCAAACCACACACGCTTCTATCATCAACCTTTTTAGCCTTGCTATCAAAACCTCCTTGTCCACGTGGAACCAATTTCCACTTTTGGTATCTCACAAACCTGCATATATACCTATGAAAGGTACGAGCTACTATTTTTCCTAAGCTGCAACTAAGATCTAATACCATGCAAACCTCAGTGCAGGCAGCCAAAATTCTTTTCAGAGACAGCGCAAGACTTCTTCCAAAAGAAAGGAAAAGCACTCTTGAAATATCATACCCATATTTTGGATGAACAACAATTGCTCTGGGGTACTGAAAGCAGAATGTGTTGTTGGCATCCACACAACGATCCACCAGTTTTTTCCGGAATCTTCCATCAAGTTCAGAGACGTAGAGACAATCTTTGTAGGCATCCACCCAGTACAATTTTCTGAAATGTTTGAAAAAAAATTTTTTTTGAAAATTTATTTACTCTTATTTACTTTTTTTTTGTTTATTTTGCTTCACAGCATCTTAAATTTCACAGTTTTTTGTCTCCTAGAAGCAATATATTCACTGTAAAGGAAGAATACACATACTGTACTGATATCTCTTCTACACCATGATCCAGACTGCCCTTTTCACTCCCGCTGTTCCTGTATCCACAGTCACTGGAGCCAAATTCAAACTTGCAGTCTCTCACTTGAGTAATAATATGACATTTGCCTATAAATTCCTAAGCCCCCCTTTTCTTCCCTTCCTCTCCTACCAACAATGGCCAGCAAAAAGAAGAAGAAAAACAGACATGCAGTACAATAGATTGTGACCATGCTGTAAAGTATTGGAGAGAATCACCATTTGTTCCATGCTGCCATCTCTGGTCTCATCAAATAGAGAGAACAGTTGGCAGGTTCTCCTTTGAAAATTCCTAAGCAGTTCGATGGCCTAATTTAAACTTCACCTAGCACTTTCTAACACTTCTATTACTTTGTCTAGGAATTATACACAGCTGTAATCAAAGAAATCATGCAAGCTGAAACAATGATTTTTAAAAGCCCACAACAAAACAAAGCGTTTAGTTTAATTTAATTAGAACTACAGCAGGCTACTTTGAAATTGTCTGCACAGCTGGTCAGCTCCAGTATCCACAGGCTCATTCCAGAAATAGTCTGACAGATACAGTCTCTGTCTACACAATCCCGAGAAGTACCATTCCCACCAGGGAGGAGGAGAAGGTAGTCTTCCCCAACCTGCATCTCATGGCATCCTCCAGTCCTCCCCCTGTACTGCAAGTGAGCAGAAAACCTCATCTACCATTGTATTGTCCTTCAGCCTTTCTGAAACACCTAAGCAAAAACTGACTGAAGATGTAACTAATGGTAGCTGTAATAATTCAGCAACTGTATTAGTAATGGAGGAGTAGGACCACTTCGGCTAAAATTAGGCTCTTCCTCACCTCTCCATGAATCATAAAGCATTTGGACCGCTGACAACACTAACTATCATTAGGTTTAGAGACAAGGTGGTTTAAAAATAAAAACTATTATATTGATACATTCATATAAACACTCTCATAAGTTCCAAATGTGACTTTTTGAACCATTCTCATTATTTTGCAGTGTCTGAACCATGTTATTTAAACGTTTCAAACTGATAGTACTGCACTCAGAAAGCAAAACCTGATGAAACACAGCCGAGAACACTGTCAGAGAGGTCACCACATAAGGACAGATATTCTGTGGGAGTAAATCAGACTACTTTTTGACACACAGCAGGCAATTAAAAAATTACCACAGTCCAAAGTGCTTTCCAATTACCTCACCCTCATACTGCCCTCCTTGCAGCAAACGATGTGGATCGTGTTGTTTGACTGTCAGTTAAAGATGCATCTTTTAAGAGCAAAAGAAATATGCTCTTTGCATTGGTACAGAAGCTAAATTCCATTAATGTTTATTATTACTTACTTCATTGTTACCTGTTGTAACATATTGCTTATGCATAGAGTTAAGCCTGGATCCCAACCCCAACAACTTCTACCAAAGGAATAAATAGCCTAAGCTCAGAATCCCTACCCTATAACCACATGTACCATCCCACCTGCCTGCTTGCCTAGTCTGTTCATTAATGGTCTCTGAACAAGCTTTTCCCAAGGGTCACACACCCTACTTGATTATTGATGAGAGAGAAACTCTCATATAACCTCAGTATACTAGATAGAGAGCAATTAAAGAAAAGTGTTATGTAATGTATTAGACGCTGATAAACAATTCCAGAGCAGTTGTATGAGACTGTATCCACAATCCAAAACTATTTCAGCACCCATAGGGAACTTCATATGAAGTGGGAGAAAAAAACCCTCACACATCATTTCCTTAGCAGCCCAGAAAGACAGAAAACGTACTTGCTTACCTGCCAACCCAGTCAACAGCGATACCTTCCCCGTTGGGCACATCATCGCTTATCACTGCCTCCTTATTTGTTCCATTTAGGAACATTCGTTCAATGACCTTCCTCCCCACATCAATCCAGTACAACCTCTTTTCCACCCTGTCAAAGTCCAGTGCCACCACATTTCTCAGTCCTTGCAAAATGAGAGAGTAAGACTGGCCATCTGCTGTGAGATTTCTCAGATAGTAACGGTTGCTAAAAATAAGGTATGGGGAGATATTACTATTTTGCCGGCAACTTTTTCCATCAGGCTCCCGGATATAGCCTGGAGCACACTTACAGATGTAGGAGCCAGCTGTGTTCTCACAAATCTGGCTACATACTGATGGAGTTTCATTGCACTCATCAATATCATCACAAGTCTGTTTATCAGACATAAGTTTGTATCCAGGATGACATGAACAGTAGAAACTTGTCTGTGTGTCTGTACAGTCATGATCACATCCACTGATTGAAGGGTCACTGCATTCATTTATACCTGGGGAAGGAAAGGAGTTCTGTTCAAGGAACCGACTAGCAAAGAAAATAGTGGAGTCACTTTCCAGTGTACTCTCTCTGTCTCTCCCTCCCTGCTACCCCTGAAAACACTGAATATGAATCTGGGCTGCTATAAGAAAGGAGCAAGAAAAAGAATCTAATCTAATATAAAATTATTCTAGCACCTTTGAGGTCTGTCACCAAACACACTCAGTGCAAAATATACACTTATGAATGGTATATTTTGGAAATGTAAGGGAAATTATATAACAGTGTATAAACTACATTTAGTTTATATAATTAACTAATTTTCACAGTTTGTTAAAACAGTATATAATAAGTATGATTTAATTAAAACAAAAAATTAGGTATATAGATTTCTTATAAACCTTCTGAGATACAACCATGGAATACATATGATTATGTCTTAAGAGCTCATTTTTTTTAAAGCTGCCTAAGCATTTTAAGTTAAATAAGACAGTACAAATAAATCTACACATACCACATCCTTTTTCATCACTATTATCTAAACAATCATCCAACCGATTGCAGACTTTAACCATTTCAATGCAGTTTCCATTGTCACATTTAAAATAATGGGGAGAGCAGGTTGCTTCTGGTGTACTGCAGAGATGTTCCAGCTCATCAGATTCATCACCACAGTCATTATCCCCATCACAGATGTAGGCCTTGGAAATGCAGCGCCCATTCTGACAAGTAAACTGGTGCTGTTGACATGGTTCATAGATGCATCCCCTTTCATCACTGCTGTCACCACAGTCATTCCGCCTGTCACATCTGGAGAATGAACACTTTTTTCACATATAAGAAGACAAACTCTGTCTCTAGGGCAGATGAATAGATACACTCTCCTGATTTCCAAAGAAGGTCAGCTATTATTGGCTCCAACGGAATAGACTTTCAGAAATCAGGGTCATATTATACAAAGTCTGATCCTGTGAGTCCTGCTTGTATTCCCTGTGTTTATTACAAGCTGAACAGAATCACCTCAGGAGAGGTTACTAGGCACAATAAAAAGGATTAAATGCTATTGGTGAGTACTGAGGATATTAACATAGAAAATTCCAGACAATTTTCTAGTTAAAACTAATGCATGAACACAAAGCAAATAGTTTCATTACAATATGCAGATCTACTTAACAACTAAACAGTGGGAAAAAAGGGTTGAATTAGCTCCTTCACTTCAAGCAAGTTTTGAGAATTTCTGCAGCAGCTCAAGTAGTTACATACCTGTACGTGTTTCGGATGCACAAGCCATTACTACAAGTAAACTCATTTTCTGTGCAAGATCTTCGTGTGCAGTTCTGGTGTTCATCAAATGCATCACTGCAGTCAGCATCACCATCACAGACCCATGCCCGAGGAATGCACCTCCTGAGTGGGGGTCGATTGTTGGCGCACGTGAACTCTGCTGCTGTGCAGTTGCGGTTGGCTGAAAGAAAAGCATGTTCACTGACACACCAAGTTATACCCTGTGTATGGAACACCCTCTGCTGCCGCACGCACACACACAGCCTGGATATCCACCCGTAATCCACAAGAGAGCCATGCTCTGCTTCATGTGCAGAGATAGATACCACTGCACCTTCTCGTATACAAAACTCATAAGCATTCCCACTAATTTTCAATGAGCATTGCTCTTCACGGAGGCTGACTGGGAGCCAAAGCACTTTAGGATTCCTTAGGGAATGCTAGCATGTGCAGAACTCTGGATCTTGTTGGATGCTCAGTATAAGCTTTTCATGTGTTTGGCCCGATTTTCTGGGAGCTGAACAGGTATTAGGCCTAGGCTCTCTGTCCCCTGCTTTCTTCAAGATATTCCGTGCTCCAGGGAGCATACAGAGGGAGCAGCATTGCAGTTAAAAAGGGCAAGGACTGCAAGTGTATCCAGCTGCTGTTAAAAGAATGAAGGAGCAAGACCAGGCTTGGTGAACCTTCTTGCCTTTGTTCACCCTCTAAACAGCCACACTTATTTTGCTCACTAATTTTTAAAGAAATTATGCCAAAACCATGTGGGTATTAATATGCACAAGATGTAGCGCGTGACGATCTGGGAGTATCTCCACTGAAGCTGCTGTTGCTGCCTAGATCATACAAACAACCCAGGCTAATTGTATCTCCATTTGAACTCAACAATTCAAAGAGTAATCACAAAATCAGAACAATTTAATTTTTTTTTTTACCAGTAAAATATTAAATTTTAATTCAATATAGTGAAAATGAAGGTACATGAAGAGTGTACCTCATGCTTAATGTGCACCTTTACAGATAGAAAAATTGGCAGAGGGTGGGAGTTTGAGGGTTGGTTGTTTTCTAAAAAACGCCTGCAGGACAAATAAAGAAAGTGCAGTATCTATTTGCATTAAACACCTACCGCAATTGTGTCTTTGATCCTCATCACTCATATCCCCACAGTCATTATCACCATCACAGATCCATGTTGCTGGGATACATCTGCCATCATCACATCTGAACTGATCGCTTGAACAAGTCCGCACTTGGGGCACTTAAAAACAAACACCATCACTCTGCTTGTTAAATTAACCTGCACGGCCATGAAAATATACTGAGGAGGGTATTTTAGGGAGAATCTTACAATACTGAAATGTAAAATACAAGCTTAAGTGTAAGACAGTTAAGGTATAAGCTGCAAGACATTTTCTTAAGGTAAAGACGCAAGTCCAGCAATGTGCAAAGAGAGCTATCAGCCCTGCTTAAATCATAGAAGAATCTGTTCTGCCTTGTGTTATGCCAGTGAGAACAATAACTATGTTGTAATATTAATTCTCAGTGACTTCAGTTAGCCCCTTCTCTTCCTCCCTGGAGATTAATCTACTTCTTTTCTCCTTCTTCCCCGTTCCGCTGCTTATTACCATCAGTTCCTACTGTACACCCGGGATCTGCTTATTGTAGTACTATGGTACTCTACCTCATACTGTGTCAACAATGTTCCTCTGCATCCCACATTCCTTTTTTCCCCCAAATGCAATATTGCACGCACACTTCCTGTACAGCATGACATCTGTCTTTACATCCAAAACAGTATCAAAATATTTGCTACTTTTCATTACTTGATTCACCACCATCACAGTCTTATAAAGAGACAGGAGGTTATACATTAAGGCTAATCACATTTAGAGCAATCAGTTGTGGCAATTAGAAGCCTTCATATTCCATACACAGCTTTAAGTATTTAAGACTTGAATTACTCAGTGACTCAGATTATTTAGTCTCATGAATAAACCTCAGAAAGTATTTATTTTCCACCTGGTCTGGATTCAAGCTGCTGCCTACAAGAGAAACTACTGATTTCCCATAACCCATCGTGTTGTATCTTCTGAGTGTAAACTTACCACAAGAGGCAGGTTCATCAGAGCCATCAGCACAGTCTATTCCTTGATCACAGTACCAATGAGCAGGAATACAACGTCCCGATGTACAACGAAACTCACTATTTGTGCAAGTCAGTGAGACTGGAAGAAAAAACCTATGTATGACTTCTTTCTTTCTGTTACCTTTCCAACTTGTTTTAAGTTGCTTTTGAGTCCATGTTATGCAAAAATATTACAGACCCCAAAAAAGAAAGAGAAAAAATTATGCTAGGAAGGATGTCTTTCCACAGCCTACCGGCAAAGACTTCATTGTACAAACTAGCTCAATCTTTGTATGCAAAAAATGGGCTTAATTCTCTCCTCAGGTATACGTATCAGCTAATTTGCCTGGAAATAGGATTGCATGCAGCAAGTGTAAATATGTTCTACATTTATACTTGAGATTTGGACCGTGGTCATTTTCTAGTGCACAATATATTCATTTCTCCAGTACCCAAACCAGGCAGCAGCGTACTCCATGCTACAAGGAATCAAAATGTGCAGTAAGAAAGTAATATCTCATGGCAGATACTGCTTTCCCTGTTCTTCCATCAATTTTTTCTTCACTTTCAGGTAGGAATCTTTTCTTAATGGCAGTGAAGAACAAACTGTAACACTAAATACTTTCAGCTAAGCACACTGCAAATACTCCTTCTGCACTTTGGCTAAGCCTTTGATCCTGGCACGTATAGTGGGTTTGATAATTTCTTCAGTAGTTACTGATACTTTCCTGTACCCTCTGATGCTTTCAAGATACCAAAAAAGACATAGTCCGTCCTTTTAACTTGTTCTTCTATATGTCTTTAATGATGGAAGTCAAAGGCAATTAACACATTGCTCATTAATGCCTTGGGGTTTTTTCATCTCCCATTCTCCCATTCTCCCTTTCTCTCCCTCTTTCTTGCCCTTCACCACTTCTCAATTTAAGTAAATCAGCAGTGCTGCCGGGACATAAACAGTAGTAGGGACAAAGCACACCTTTCATGAGCAGCACAAGACTCATTAAGTCTGTATATATAGTCACATATTGTTGACATTCTAGCCATGTTCTGGCTAGAAAAATTGAACAATATTTTAGAAAAATTGTGGCATAGTTAGTTCAAGGCAGGTACCTTTAAGAAAACTAGTGAAAGCAAAAAATAATCCTCTCATGCAATACTAAAAATAAATCATGATCTGAAAATATCCATTATGTTTTATAAACTGATCCAAACCATTTTATATGGGAAAAATACTACCTAACTACTACCTAATCCACATATCTGTACTAGCAAAGATAAACTGGTTTGCAATTAAGGCTGAATGAGAAGTAGACACTTTTATACACTAAATGGAAGCTACAATGAACAACAAATCATATTGCTACAGTATACATAACTACATGAAAGAGCTAAAAGAAATCACATTTGAGGCGATATACAATTGCATTTGATGAGAAGGAAAAATATTCTAATGTTAAAGTTCCAGAAAAAGCCAACTTGCTATAATACTTAAGTGCCAACTACCTTGTAAAACCATAAAGGATACAGAGCAGAATAAAAAAAAGGAATGATCCCTCAAATGCTATATAAAAAATGCTGCAAAAAATTACGATCTTTTTTATTAGCTAAAACCATGATTTAGATAATGGAGAGCTAATAATACAATGCATATACCTTATAACTTTTCAGTATTACAACAGTAGATGTTTTGAGAACAGTTGGAGTTATGTCAAAGGTAAAGAGAACTGGAATGAATTACTGAAGTACAAGAAAAGTAACCAAGGCCCTATTAACTTACCACAGTGAGTAGGGCTCTCATCACTCATATCTCCACAGTCGTTATCACCATCACACAAATACGTTCGAGGAATGCAAATATTTGTGCTTTGACATTTTGTAAAACCAGACTGGCAAGTGCGCTCCGCTTTAAGGAGGGAGAAAAAAAAAAAGCTCTAAAGAACTTTTGCTTTAATACCTTTATGCTCTATCACATTGAAAGATACATAATATTGTTAACAAGAGTCCCATGGCCCTCACTTGCTAAAGTGCAATATTGCCCGTGCTATACGGAAACAGTTAGAAAATTACTTTTACTGACACAAATCCTGACAAAAACATGATCAAAGAAATACACACCAACACTCGGGGGTGAGGGAATGTAAACTGACATGTATTCACACTGTAATGCCCACATTTGCAGCCAGCTGGTACTGTATCAATCACCCGACCAACTACAAATGACTAAGACCAGGAATATCAAATATTCAGATTTCACTGAGAATAAAAAAAATAAAATCAGTGTGCACACAAAAATGTAAAAAAAAAAAATTCTCTAGAGAAATTGATGAAAATGTATCTAACTCCAGAGATAAATTTTCCACTGAAGAGTGTAATCTTAGTGCAAAGACACGATTAGTTTGATTAACTGCAATAGTAGTTAATACTGAACTAACCATATAATTTTAAGCAGAATAAATATAAACCATGTCTGTATAAGAGTCGCAATATACGCTCTTGATGATTAAATCTAGTATGCTTAATACAGCGTGACACAAAGCAAAACCCCACTGTCAAACTCCAGGCTAATCCTGCAAAAATATAAGTCCTGCATCCAATTCATCTGAAATAATCTTTTTTAAATCCATGGGATTCCTCACAAGACCTAACATTTAGCACTGCATGAGCATTTGTTGCATCAAGGAAGACTATTTGAAGCAATAGTTATTATGTAGTATCTTAGGGTACTCCAGAATATCTTTTAACAACTCTATTTGCTTCAGATAACAGAAAGCAGAATCTGTAATGTAAATGAAGAAATCTTTTATACTCTTTGCTTATTTTGTCATAATTCTTCACACATAAACACATTTGCCTCTTCTTGGGTCTAAAGAGTCAGACTCAAACAGGCACTAGGTAATTAGGATAAACTTACGGCAATTTCTCTCATCTGATGTGCCGTTATCGTAACAGTTGTTTACTCCATTGCAGACATACTGAAGAGATATGCATCGTCCATTATTGCAAGTAAATTCTGTGTGGGAGTCACAAGTTCGGAACAAGCAGCCAACCTCATCACTGTTATCTCCACAGTCATTGTAGTGATCACAGCGGTAATGATAGGGTACACATCGTCCATTACCACAGGTAAAAGCTGTTGGCTGACAAGTATGGAAAGCTGCGGGAAATTAAAAAATAAAAAAAAAAAATAAAAAAGAGTATACATGGATAAAACATAATCTAAGTTCTCTGACAAAGTAACAAGTAAAATCACAATATTTTTACCTGCCAGGGCAAACACAGCTGCAAAACGGACTGCATGAAAAGTAAAGCACATATTTGAATTAAACAAAGTAGAAATTGGTTATACATGATAAGAATTCAAGTGCTTTTGGATTCTAGAGCAAATTATAGCCATTCAGACCTCAAGTCTGTGAGCAAGCAAGGAATTCTTTCCAAACTACAGCCATAAGATCCATGCTCTTAAAGCCATAAAAGTAATAGAGAATAGAGAACAGGTAAGACAGAGTATGCATCACTTTCTCATGCAATTATTTTAAATGCTTACCACACACGCTTTCCAACTCATCACTGCCATCACCACAATCATTGTCATTGTCGCATTTCCATCGCTCAGAGATACATTGACCATTAAGGCACGTGAAGTAACCAGTATCACACCTCGTACCATTATCCACAATACAGTGCTTGTTATTATTGGCTAAATACCAGCGACCTTCAGAGGGGCACTGACATTCTGCACCAGCTGGACCTAAATTTATGTTTGACAGTTTAAAAAAAAATAAAAAAGGAGACAAAAAATTAAAACAAATTTAGCATTTATGCTTTAGATAGGGTTCCACAAAACTGTTCACAGCTGTAACACTGGAAAAGGCAACGAAATTCTCACAACTCCTGTAAGATCTATCTGCTTAGATAGAAGTATGGTGACTTAGCCAGATTTTTATATCAGTTAAGCATATGCAAACCCATTAAAGTTTCAGAGTTCCCTAGAGGAACTGAGATCAGAACTTGGAGTACCTTAATATTTGCTTGTTGTCCAAATAGCTTTTGGGTGGCAGCAAGATGGCATCTGATGCTTTCAAATATCAGAGCTACACCAGTTGAGGCTCTAACCCTCGATATCAAAACAGGGTTTTCAAAACTCCTTGCACTAGACTAACTGCTCTTTCAAAATCAATGAGAAGTTCCAGTTGTTTTCAGACAAGACAGATTTTAAAGGTCTTTAAGAAGCTACAAATGAAAGCAGGCACTGAATGAGTTTTTCAAAGTTGAGGATCATAACGTCCGAAAGTTCGCAACACACGAAACAGCTAACAGGTATGCTCTTTGGGGTACACCACCATTCCCATTTCCTGGCCATCTGGACTGCTGACCTGTTGGAGCACTTTGACTCTCTCCTTACACATGCACAAGGAGAGATGCAAGATGGGATACATGTGTCACTCGGGTCTCACCCCAATATGCAGCTCGTGATATAGAGTATGTTTCCGGAGTCTGTGACTCAAACTGCTCCACAGTGTAGACAGAAATCAATTTGCACTATCTTCTTAGTAATTGTGCAACATTTAAAATGAGCCAGTAGAAATGGCTAATTATTAGGGAAAGACTTTATAGTATCATGTGATAAAGAAATAGTGACCATAAAGATTTTTTAAATATGTGGTAGGAAACATCTGTTCAGTATACAGCGCATCACTACGTACTCGTAAGGTAGCCATATGCTGCAGATCTCGCTTCATGTCTCATTCCACAGGAAAAAAGACAAAACCCCAGAAAACTATGTTTAGAGAAACCCGTAATTTTTATTTGTGAGGATTTTCAGACACAGCCCTCAGGTGTGCTGGCAAAATACCATGACCTTAAATGGCAATCATTTTTATTGCATTTATAAATAAAATAAATATTAAACATTTAGGAACACTAAGAAGTATTTCAGCTGTCCCCATGTGATTAAAATTGTTATTCTATGAACTCTAATACAGACAACACTAATAGCTTACAGTCATCAAGCATAACAGCTTACCTGGTGCACAGATATGACTGCAGCCACCATTGAACTGGTTGCAAGGGTTGGTACACTGCTGCTGCTTACTTTTTGCCCAGACATGAATATCCATTGGTCTTTGTGGAAGATTCGTGATCATTACAATCTGATCTGAACCATCATACTTATTAGCTCGGTAGATGCTTCGTGTGTTCCAGTCTGTCCAATATATGTGCTGATCAAACAATGTCATTGCAAATGGATGCAGAGCAGTGCTAACAATTACCTCACGATTTGTACCAGTGAGAGTGCATCGCTCAATCTTCTGCCTAAAATAACAAAGAAATTATTCCGTCTCAAAAGAAAGAACTTACATACAAAGCCATGCCCCAGTTAGTCCGGAACTGGTATCCACCATTTCAGTGATGTGCACTGATGTGCAGGGTGCTGTTAGGAGTTAAAAATCTCAATTTTTTCAGTCTATGGCTTCAGTAGTGATGCAGAGTAGCAGCTCTGTAATGCTGACACAATAAAGTACTGGAAGTAATTGGCTGAAGATTGAAATGTTTAAACAACTACACTACTGAGAGCTAAAATGAATGCAAAACTTCATGAGAGAATTCATTTTTGGAATGGGTATGATGTTAATGACTTCTTGCACCAGGACAAAGCCAACAGTCCCATGAAATGGGACATGTTTTCATTTCAGTTTTATCCTCTGCAGACCCAAATTTACACAATCATGAAATACCAGTAAATTCACGAGACATGCATTTTCTGCTATTTCTCACATAAGAATATAAGAGGGAAAAACAGTTCTAATATATAACCACCACATATATAATCTAATAGCCACAAATAACTAGTGTATGATAAACATTTTTTCCTAGTTGATCTTCCAGTGTTGATTGTACCTTAGAAACAGTATTTGCAATGATAAACAAAAATCCGACAAACAAGACTTCGAGAAGCCCCAGAAAATCAGCGTTCAACTTCAAGTTCTGTGATAGATGTGTTCTGCTGTATGTGAACCATTCTTCACTTGCACGGACAGAACTGCTGACCCACAACTACCTCATCACTGCTTCTCCCTTTCAGCCATTCCAACCCTTAATGACCCCTTCCAGCAAGGTCAGTGGGGAAGCAGGAGAAGACATGCTGATGCCAGGAGATTCAATATACACTATTCATGCAAGGACATTGTCTGTAAGCATTGTTTACAAAACGATGAGGTTCCTTTTACCACACAGATTCCTGTCTGAGATAGGCAGACCATACAAGAATAAAGCATGAGAGAAACGTAAATGGAAGATGTTCAAGAGTTATTTGCAACAAGGATAACAACAGAAGGATTAACAAGTAATAAATGGGGTTATTCAAAGGAAGAGAAAGAGCTTGCCAGAAAAACATCAAGATATAAGTAAATGCTGAAAATGAAATGAGGTACAGTCAGCAAGTTGAAGATAGTAGAACAACAATGATCATGGATAAAGGCTGTTCCTCCACCTCCCAGCATCTTGGTGTTCAATCACACTGTAACGTTCACATGGTAAGGCTGCCAACCTCTTACTAGGTTGAAGTGTGAAGAACACACTTCATGTTGTCTTTGCATCAAGTATAGCATCATTCAACTTCACAGCTCTTAATATTCTTCTCTAAAGATCAGACAGAAGTAGGACAGTGTGTATGCTTATGTATAAAGGCATGATGTCCAAGAAGCGGAGTGGTGTTTATGCAATGTCAATAGAACAGAACAGTTCTCTAAGGCTGTAACATCTTTCACACACAAGCTTCTGAAAAAGCACTAATAAGAATCCCAGAATGGCTCTATGGAGGGCAAGGATAAGGACGGTGTCAGAGTAAAGACATCATACCCGGTGATTTTCTTCCTGCTAGCAGCTGCTCTACCTGTTCATCGCTCTGTGGCCAATATCTCTTGCCTGTGAAGTCAGAAGGGCCAAATATTGTAAATTCAAGAGACTTTGTTGTTGTAAATCCAAGACTCCAAGTGGAAGCTCCACCCTTCAGTTCAAGCCACCAAAAGAGTTCTCACAGAAACACAATCGCTCTGAAAATTTAGCATTAGCAGGAAGAAAATCACTTTAACTTATTTTATCTAACCTCAAAGCAACTGTACGTTTAAATCTCCACAAGAGACAAAATTTAATTATTATCAACTGCATTTAAGGCATTTACTAGACTACCAGCATGGGTTGAATAAGAATGGAAATAGCCAATGAGAGAAAATGAGCAGATAAGAAATTTCTCAACAAGCTGAATGGCTTTGTCTCCTTTGTCATTACTAGTAGGAAGGAAAAAGCTGTATTTCATATAAACAGAAGAAAAAAAACAGAATTTTAGTAATTATTACAAGAAAATAAAAATAGGTGGACACTTCATAAGGCAAAAGCTTTAATGTGAAAGAACAGCTGTGGGAAAAGTGCAGGAAGGCACTTTCCTATGAAATTGCACTTCTACAAAAGAAAAGAAGCTCAAATGCAACTCTCCTGCAATATAGGCTCAGGTAATTTCCCCCATTCATGCCACAGGGAACTTCTTAGGGGAAAACTTGTACATAGTTCCCAAGTGTCAGCATGCTATCTGGTGAGGGATTCTTACTATGTCACATGCAGCAACTGTGAAGTTATGAGAAAAGAACAGTGTACAACTAGCACATATGTTCTATCTACCTGAGACGTATCTCAAGACTTGTGTGTGTGCCCAATTGTATCACAATACTTACAAGGCAACAGGAGGGTCTAGAACAAAAGAATAGAAACAGTTTTAGAGAAAGAGGGATAGCACCTTTTTGGAGACTAGCATAAGCACGAGGAAAAATGTAGGAGAATATACAGCTCACTCTTGTGTTCCCTTGGTGCATGCACAGCTAAAAGAAGCACTGTCATTTTTGAGTGTCTGGTCTTCATATCTTACCCCATGCTGGTATTTGTCCCTCTGAAGGGGTAAAGGCCCTTCCCATGAAAGTCAGAATAAACACTACATACTGTTTAAGCATACGCTCCCCTACTCCATTAACTAGAGTTTGAAAGAGAAAAGAGAATGTCTCATTTGACATCCTGCATTCCTCTTAAAATAAGGGTCTCGTTACAGGTGCCCTGCCCTCCCACGCACAGATGAATCCAAATAAGAATGCCTTCCTACCAGAAAATCCAATAGAAGCACAGACCATAAGAGTTATTACATTACAGACATCACTTTTCTGTCACAGCAAAGGAGAAGCCTGCAAAAAAACTGCTATGCAGAAGGAACCAAAAGAGAAAGATCTGATTGCTGCAGTGATTTCTCCGAGACCACAGGTGAATTTGAGTGGATACAAACTAAATTATTTTTAAAAACTTTCCTGCTGCTGGCAGAAATTCTGGTGGCATGAACTGAAGAGTAGGCAACAGCAAGGACATCATGCCAATTTCCACAGGTGATAGGCATTAACCACGAGCAATGAATGATGTAAAATGTGTACTGGGATTGTATTTGTTAAAGAAGATGCTTATAGAAGTCCCACATTGCACATAAGATGAACAAACTGCCAGCAGGTATAAACGCCATAAAGCAGTGGACTAAATCTACCCCGTGGCATAACAAAACTTCTTATTGCACAGTAGTTCCACAACAATATCAAGACTTGACATTGTATTGCTATTAAGTAACTCTAAACATTCTATAATACAAACTACCAAATTCAATTGAAATGCTGAAAACAGTTTAAAAAATGAGGAAAAATAAATAATAGAACTATTAAAAAAATTAACCAAATGTAAACCAACAAGCATGTTATCAATACATACAGATTTGCATCAGCCCAGTATAGCTGCTGTTCTTCGTAGTCCAGGGTGAGCCCATTTGGCCATACCAAATTTGTGCTCACAATAGGTATTCTGAAATTTCCTCCAAGTGTAGCTCGTTCTATTTTTGCACTTGAACTCCAGTCAGTCCAGTACATATACCTGTCAATAAATTTTACAAGGTTATATTTTCAGCAAATAAAGCTCACAAAGCTCTTACCTGCTCCAGGGTATTTCCACCCTGGTGGTCCTCACT
Organism: Ibidorhyncha struthersii; assembly: GCA_013398815.1. NCBI lineage: Eukaryota > Metazoa > Chordata > Aves > Charadriiformes > Charadriidae > Ibidorhyncha > Ibidorhyncha struthersii. The sequence goes on along the minus strand of VZSZ01010263.1, from coordinate 192,308 downwards.
GAAGTGTGCAGTGCAAAACTAGTGGAAAAGAAATTTTTCCTCTATTTTGGCCCACATTGACAAGAGAATCTTCTAGCAGGGATCACTGGGGTCCACTTGAGTGAACTTCAAAAAAGCTTTTCCAGCTCCTATGAGACTGCAGTAAAGTCAATTAATCTCTTTCTTATCTTTCTTCATTTGAAATACAGTATAATTAGTCATGAAATTACAAATACAGTATAACACTGTAATGCCCCTAGCCTCTCAGGGAATGTTTTGATACTGAAACAAGAATTCTTCGGAAGCACTCAGGAAGTACAACAGAAAAAGGGAAAGATCATATAAGACTCTAAACAGAGAGATCTCTTGGCAGTGCCACCTGATTATCATGATATGATATTCTTGAAGAAATCTTGGTTTCAACAAATACCCTTTTTCTGTCTTACCCAGCAAATGGAGGATGGTTAGTTGCTTGACAAACACACACCTGCTTTGAACATTGTTCTCATTTACCCCCAGTACCTGGCTCCCACCCTCACTAAGTGGAGCCTCATGCGCTACACATTCATAAATGTTCTAAAAATCTCAGAAGAAAATTCAAATCTGAGGCTGAGATTAGCTTAGAAAACTTAATCCTAAAGAGTTAGATCTAGGATGGTTATGCACAGCTCGAACTTAGGGCTCAGAACAGGAAATATCTGGCAGTCTTTGTTGAAGTCTAAATTGTAGTTTCACCTTCACTCAAAATAAAGTATACAAAGTGCATCACATACCCTCTGCAGGGATCTAATACAACAGCTCTTGGTCGTGGAACCCGGGCAATCACTGTGCGGTTAGATCCATCCACAGCCATTGAGCTGATAGTCTGATTGAGGTAGTCACTGTAGTAAACTCTGTTGTTGATCCAGTCAAAGGCTATGCCATCTGGAGTCCCCAAGTCTTAGATACATGCAAGCAACACACAAGGTCAGTACAGTTTCCTGAGATATTGCAATACTCTTTGCCTATTATAATGTGGCAACACCAAAGGTCTCTTTGAAACACCATTGGTATCAATGCAAATTTGTCCATTTAGAAATCTGAAGAACTAATACTTTGGACTCAGGCAGTCCTGTATATGCAGTAGGGTTACAAAGACCTTTTCCTCACATAAACCTAAGTTCTGGTTGCTATTCTCCAAGTACAAAGTATCATCCCTCACTCCATAATATTAATTTACTGGAGATAATTTTAATTTATTACCCATAATTTTATATATATCATAATATTTAACCAGTATTATATTTCCATTTCATTGTGATCAAGGTCAAATCTCAGAAGAGGAAAAAAATGAGAAGAGTCCAAAGGACCATTTTATCAGATATCTTAAGTAAACAGTCTACCTTGACCATTAGCATAAAAATACCTGCTGAGCTACTGCTAGGTGCTGCAGTCCATTTTTTTCAATATCCAATTAGTTTGTATCACATTGCAGTGCACTTACCAGATGCAACTACTGTTGGAGAGCCAACTCCTGAATAAATACTAACATAACTGATTCTTCCTGTCCCTGAAGGATAACTTTGTGTAAAATATATTCGGTTGTTTATGCTGTCAAAATCCAGTGCCACTGCAGTTCTTAACACATTGACTGTCCGGAAGGGAGGACTGTGATTTTCAGGATCTAGGTGGATACTTCTGAGGGCATTCTCAAGAGCAAAAATCAGGTAGTCATCAGTTGAAATGGAACATCTCTTGCCATCACTGCCGAGTGTTCCAAAGGCACAACCACATTTGGGTGTCTGCATGTCAGGCAGGGCAAAACAGAGATGAGAACAGCCTCCATTGTTGTCCAAACAGGGATTGTTGTTGACATCAAGGGGTGAACGTGACTGGAAATTACTATTGTAAATGGTAACATCCCTTAGCCAATTAATGTTGTCTCGTATTACCGTTGGTTGATCAGTATTGCCTGGCTCCTTGCTGGCTTGGAAGACTTTTTTCAGGTTCCGATCCACCCAGATCATAGAATTTCCAAAGACAGTGATACCATATGGAGTTGGATAACGACTACCATAACGTACAATTTCAACATCACCACCATCAGGCTGAATTCTTGCGATCATATCTAAGGAATCATCCACCCAGTAGATGTAGCCGTTGCTGTGATCTATGGCCAACCCACGAGGTGTGACGATGCCCTCAGACACAAGAACTGTTCTGTTGGTGCAGTCAAGAAACGCACGTTCAATCTTTGGGTTTTGCCCATAATCAGCCCAGAACAGATATCTGTTTTTTGGGTCGACTACTATATGCCTTGGCATGTCTATGGTAGTTTTAAGCAGAACACGGCGATAAGTTGTGTTTAAACGCAAAACTTCTATAAAAGTCTCTGTCAGGAATGCATTTGTAAAATACAGATTTCCTTATTTAAAGAAAAAAAAAACAGAAAGTTAATATATAGCATCAACACCTGAGAAACGTGAGCTGATAAAATACTAAACCACAAAATAAATATCCATAAACATCTCAGTAGTTGGAAGCGTGAGGTATTTGGCCTACACTTTGAGGAATTAGACAACTCCCAAACTGACAATTAATTTCTAAATCTTCATTGATTGCCATGGAGAAAATCAGTGGTATAAGATCAAAAGTGCATTAACTACAGTTGTTCATTAGGTGTACTTTTTTTGGTTTTGCTAAGTCTTTGGCTTGCCCTTCCATACTCTCATACCTCTAGCTTTTACAACACACAACTGTGAAAACCATGTTATGGCACAGCACTGTATACAGTAACTAAATTAAGTGTATACAGCAGATTATTCTAAACTCACCCCAACAAGCCTATCAATCAACAGAAGAACTTTTGCAAAACATATATATAGTACGTATACATATAAAATAAAGGTATTTATGGAAATGGTCAGCTGCTTAGAGTTGATTAACACTTTCTGAAGAGTTAATATTTGAATTAATCTCCAATACGTTCAAAGACAAAGTATTTCTTCTGATTTCTTTTTATAATTTATAGGATTTGTACACAGCAATCTGATGGTAGATGAAGAGTCCTTCTTTCTTATTAACAATGTCATCAGACAACTTTTGTGCACTCTTCTCTGGTACATGTTTTTCACTATGGTAGTAAAGTATAGTAGTACACTGGATAACAGCTACTTATGAATGCACAGACAGACACCTCAGACAAATATAAAAGCATCATGTCAGAAAAGGTACTATACGTCTGCGCTGATAAACTTTCATTTTTGCACATATATATAAAAATAAGAGCCATTCATTACTTTCTCTTGTTTTAAAATCAGTCCATAGACGCGTAAGTTAGAATCATAGGACTTCCATTCAACGTAGTTCCATTAGGATCCATCTATGTAAGTCTAAAAATTTTACAATCTGTAATGAATAACATTCTCCTAAATTAAGCTATACTTACCTGCTACCCAGTCAATTGCAATGCCACGGATCCCATTTCGTCCTATGCCATTTGTAACAACATTTCTAAAATAAGAACCATCAGGTTTAATTTTACGTATTGCATTCTGAGAAGAAATTGTGCTACTGAAGTCACACCAGTAAATGAAACCAGAAGGCATGTGAACGTCCACGTGAAGCGCATTTCGTCCTGAAATATTTTTAAAATTAATAATTAATTATCTTGGATATAAACTAACTTATTTAAAACATGCTATGCCAGCAAGAAATGTCAAAATATTAGGCGTTTTAAGATTTTTTTCTACTATAGTATCTACATACCTCTTCCTGCCAGTGGTACCATGGCTTCAGAGTGGTCAGATGTCTCTAAACTAAATCCTTTAATTGCAGAAAGCATAGAAACAATTACAAATGAACTGTATGGGGAACAGGTTCTGTTATCAGGATTTAGCTGAAAGCCAGTAGCACAGGCACAGGAGAATAATCCACCAGGTACAGGCAGGCAAAGCTGCTGGCAAACTCCAATATTGTTACTGCAGCCATTTGAAGAACCAGCGGAATCTGTGAGGGACACATGGCAAGACATAAAAATATGAACTGTAGCATCACAAACTCCCACGGATATATAAGCAAATTCATATACTTGCATAGTGTTAACAACCAGCTGACAAAAATAAAGATCTTCAACATTGTATATTTTAGCACATAAGCATTAGCAATGGATTTGCTGGTCTCTTGTCATCTAAGATTATTGGGGCCAAGAAGCAGATAAAACGAATATATAAATTTGAAACCAAAGTAAAAAAATTTGTTATTTAGTCAATATTACAATGATTATATTTTAGTAAAACTACACATGCCAATAGATGCCTTAACTGAACAGTGGAACATCTCTTTGCCTAAACCAGGTAAAATGCTTCTGACCCTTTTCCTGAAAGTCTAATCAAACCATCTCCTTTGAAATAGCATGCATTCTGTTTCTGAGGGAAGTTCAAGTTTTCACAAGTTCAATATCCTGAAATACCTCTTTACCAAATACTCACTGTCTCTGTAGTACACACGTAGGCACTTCAGTCTTGGCACATTATCTCTCAGTACTACTTTGTTTGCTCCAGTGGACTTGTCAACTCGTTCAATAACTTCATAATCTCGATCGGAATAGTACAGAAAGGTATCATACACAGCGATTCCCCATGGATGAGAAAGATGGACCACCAGAGTCACACGATTTGTACCATCCACGTTGCCTTTCTCTATCTAAGAGATCAGTTTAAAGCTTAATATTACATTTCTTATACTAGAAGATTAATATTACATTACAAAATTAAAATGCAACAAATGCTACTAAAATCTCTTCATGCATGAGATCTTTATGTACAAGGTAGGAAGAAAAGGGTCAGCATGATGTCAATAATGATTTCTGGGTTTTCATTCAAATTCCTCATATATTTCTAATGGTAATTACTAAAACAGTTATTCAGATTTTGCTCGGTCCTGCAACTCCCAGTTGTATGAGTAAACTAAAAATTACTCATGTGAACCACAGAGAGAGACAGATGAACGTCTAAAAAAGCAATTATTAAAAAAAATTATCCTACCACTCCTGTGCTTGTGACAGCCCAGTACAACTTTTGTTCCTTGATGTCAATGGTAATGAACTCTACATGGTCAAGGTTGCCAGTGAATAGGGTTTGTATGCCTGATCCATCCATGTTTGCACTGGCAATCTTTGCTGGGACTCCACTGTCAGTTCCCTGGTCTGTCCAGTACAGCTTCCTGTAACACACATTATCACATCTGTTAGCAAAGCTGATAACAGAGCTCAATGGACCAGAATCACTTGAGCATATGCTTAAATCCATCTCCTTTGTCAGCCAAATACTTCAGCACATGCTGAACGGAGATCACTTTCAACCAGGCCGCAACAAAAAAGAGAACTTGTTTGAAAAAAAAGAGAAAAATGCTTGTTCTCTTGAAAAAGAGAAATGCCTGTTTCTCTTGAAAAAGAGAACAATGCCTGTTAAATCATTTTTAGAAATTCACAACCTCCCCTGTATCATCCCACAATACCATCAGCAGGTAAACTCAGTAGAGTATTAGGACTACAACAAGAAATGAGGAGAATAGTAATTGTTTCACAGATGGCTGCAAGGTTTCAGCAGTAAGTTTGGTTACAATTCAGAACTAAAACTACAAGTTCAAAAAATCTGTATGAAACAGAATTCTGTTATCTGGCTCTGGGGAATATGTGCACCACGCTGGCCTTAGTTTTTTGAATACCACCTAGGGCATAAAGCAGCCAGACTCCCAACTAGGGACAAAAAGTTAGGCATCAATTCATCTGAAAGCCTGACAAGTCACCAGCAGAACTGTCTTATTACTAATACGGTCCTATGGAACACTGATTTTTTTTTTTTTTTTTTTTAAAAAAACCCACTGTATTGCAATTTTCAGTAGTCCGTTGGAAAAAAGGCAAATTACAGCTCTATTCGGGAGAAAGCAGTAAAATTGTATTTAGTGCTATGCTGTTTAACATGTGACATTCTTTCCCTATAGTGTGTCTTTTTACTATAGACAGGCCTCAAGACAGGCATCATGAGATATTTTAAAGATAGACTTTAGAGTTCTCTTTACTCTGGGTTCCCATTTGTCAGAGATTTTTTTCACAATCATAATATTCCGACATCCTTTTTAATTAAAAAGTTTTACCATATAAGTATATAGTAAATTAGGGAGAATGAACATCTATGCAACAATTTATGAAGCCATGCAATTACTTTCTAGGACTTAAAAAGTGTAAATAAAATCTACACAAATATGAAAAGAGCAAAACCATGTCAAATCCAGGATGGAAGCTGAAGACCCTAAAAATTAAGAAAAATGTGGAGAATATACTCATGTGCAAAGACAACAGCAATTTTGGAAATTTACCCTCTTGCTGGATCAACTGTCAAACCAATCGGTGTGCCAGCTCCCAGAGAGGTGCCGTCATTGGTAATCAGTGTTTTCCTGTACATTACGTCACCATGCAGCTTCAGGACCTACACAAACAGTGAACTCAGAGCATGTAAAACAGAATTTACAACAGCTTTTTCAAATTAAAGGAAGTAAGTCTAAATCCACAGGGAGTTGAAATTGCAGAGGACTCTCTCAAAGAATATGAAGACAAAGCACATTGTTCTGTACTCTAATCACCTTCCTTCTCTAACATGCACCCCTTGAGCGAGTTCCTTGCAGCTTAGAACCTGCCTCTGTTAACAAGTAAGTATCCTAGGTATAAAAATAGTTTCAGCTTCTATAATATCTTGAAGGTATTACAAGCTGCAGGGGTTGATGAAATGTTGATTTAGAAAGTATTCAGTTTTATTTGTTTACATTAGCTGCCTTTTAATTTAATAATATGCATTTATATTTTGGGACAAGGACATTAATGACTGGGCTTCTTCGCAGTCATTACCGTATTATTGTTTATCCTCTATTTCCCTACACTAAATGGCAATTTTATCCTTCACATATCATCAGACTGCTAGTCTCCAGAAAGCTACATAATATGATATGAAAGCATTTGGGAGTGGATCTCAACAGTGTTTGATGGCAATGGTCCCTCACTATCAGAGGCACTGCATTGGGATCATTGATTTGAAGTGAGAATAGTAATAATAACAGTAACTCTAGTCATCAGAGAGGTTGTGTGTCAAACACCAAAAGCTGAATGACTTGAAGGGGGAAAAAAGAAAAAAACAAAACAGAAAGATCTATGCACAAATAAAGCTCGCAGAATATACTGCTTTCAATCTTTTTGACTATGCTGAAATTTAGGTTTATCTCTTCAATTTTGTAAATTCTTTTCTACAGACTATTTGCATTTTAAAATTAATCTAATTTCAGTTTTTCACTAAAAAAAAAAATATTCTTAATTTCAACCCATATATGTAGCAGTGAAAAATCTAGGCTCTTACTTTCTAATTGTTACTCTTAAATAATTACCTCAATTGACTGTGTCCCTGGGTTACTGTAATACAGGTTTGCAGATATCCAGTCCAATGCCAGACCAATAGGAGCACCAATAACAGCTGCGGGAGCAAAAACTGTCCTGTTGGCGCCATCTGACCTCACTCTGTGAATTTCACCCTTGGTAAAAAAGATAACAAAAGTGAAAAAATGTCAGGAGCAGAAAACATTGTTCTATTCCAACTACATAAGCACTTACGTTATATCACAATCTTTTCTTAGCAAAATGCAAATCCAGTAGAGAAATGTATTTGTATATGCTCAATGCATAAACATGGTAAAAATACTATTGTAAATCATGATTATCCAGTATGGAAAGGCATTACCATTCACCAACCACCACCTGATTGACAGAAATAAAATGACTATTTATTTAAGCTCTATACAGTCACACTTCTGTAACTTGTATTTCATTACGAAAAGATTTTTACCAGGATATATCAGTTAACCATCTTGAATATACCTGAAATCTAGTAAAGGAAAAAAAAAATATTTATGCGTGAAGAGAACACTAAAGAACCAAATGTTTAATAAGCTGTAATAGCAAGAATCAAGACTAAGGTTATCCTTGCAGGTGTCTTCACAAGGGTAACCTTGAAATGATAACATGACTTGCAGATTCTATGGAATTAGCTACAGTGTGTGATGGTAAAGCATGATATAAACAAGCACTAAACAGAAAGACAAGCCAGAAAAAGGTCTGAAGTGGTTACCGTAGCTGCCTTCCTGAGCTTTCTTCAGGTTACGTCAGTTTTACAGGAATTCTGCAAAGGTCCTGAGTATAGTCACGTGAATCTTTCACAGCTAGTATTAATGCGGAATTGAAATACCAGCAGCTATTGTACATTACTAAGCCTTTTGGAGAAGAGGTCAGTAGGGTTAGGGGAGCTGTCTGTAAGTGTTAAAATCCGTTTCTTTCTCCTCACTAATTACTCCTCCTCCACTGATACAGACATGCTGGGCCTGTCCTGGGAAGATCTCGCTCTGTGGTGCAGGCTCCCAGACAAGGTAGCACTGGGACTCACCACCTCAGTTCATCACCGAGGTAACAACTCATGCAGTAGGTCTGTTCTGCTGGGAAACCAGAGGGGCACTGTCAGCTCGAAGGGATAGGACATACAGTGCACCATTAGAGCCTGAATTTTGCATCACTTGAAGACAGAAGCAGTGCAGCTAACACTAGCCTGGTTCAGGAAGGGAGGAGGTAGAAGCAGAGACAGAGCAGACACAGGCAGGAAAAAATGGAGAACAGGTTGCAGTCGCTATCTCAGAGCAGAAACAAGGTAGGATCAACGTTAGGAAAAGCACCCAGTGATCATTTGATCCATGCATATTCTTAATTGCTTTGTAACCACGATATCAGTATACTGTCTAAATATCTCAGTGCAGAATTGAAAAGGTGCTTCAGAAAGGAATCAACATATCAGGTGGCAAAAATCTGAACAAGAACTCCAGGCCAAATTCACTCCTGGCTTAAATAGGTAGAATTTCTCAGACACCTGAGAGCGCTACTTGCTGAATCCTAACAACGTAATGCTATTTGCAAATTAACCTGTCCTTGAATAGGCCTACAGAAAAAAGCAGGAAAGTAGGATAACTTTTGGTACTGTATAAACCCTACTTTGAAAGCATGATGGACGTTGAATATTTACAAGTGTCTAGTATGATAGGCCCTTTAAACACAGTTAGGAATTCTCCTGCCTATTACTGACATTTACTTTTAAAAACCTATGGAACACAACAGCTAAAGATAAAAATACTTTGAAAGTATTTTTCAAGTAGAATAGGGAGGACTCTGAATTTACCTCTGTTTCCCGAATTTGCTTCAGACAGCGTGAACAAGTTGATGGATGTTCACTTGAGCTCTAACTGCAGCTTCAACTGTTGCCAACACTGGCAGCGAAATCACAGCTACAAACTATGCAAGTGTAGACAAACCCCAGGAAAACCAGGGTGTTAATGAAGAGGCCTTGTGGTAATGGACAAGCACTACAGGTAAGAAAGTAGGCAAATACGCTTCTGTCATTAAAAACTGGAGAAATACCTTTTTTCAGAGAGCGAGCCATACTGACACAGGTGTCTCAGCTCTGTTTGGGAGCAACAGCAGCCTGAGGCTTGCAGGTCACAGGTACAGATAGGGGGCATAGCCCATAGTCATGCGTTTGTCAGGCTGGAGCTCAAGATGGAACTGAAACACAGCACTTACCCACACTCAGCCTGCAGAGGCACCTGGCATTTCACTTGCCAGCTCTGTTAATGGATATATCAGCCCATGACCTCCTATAGAACTGTTCAACCTCTTGTAAATGTCAGCTGCATCTGCTGGCTGAGATCTGTCAAGAACATTTTTTCAGACTGCACGGAGGATCAAACAGATTCCTGAATATTCATCTAGTTCCTCGGGCAAAGGTTTGCTTAAATAGGTCTACTTAAATACTTCATGGGAACCAAACGTTCCAATTTTAAAAGAATAAATAATTAAAGAAATCATAATTCCTTTATGAGTGACACAGAAAAGGCTCTAAAATTAGTGATTTTTAAACTTATTTTTACTTCAAACCTGCAAAAAGTAAGGGAAATGGGTTGGGAAAAAAAAAACATAGATCTTGTGTGGATGAAAGATAACAAGTTAGCGTGAATTGTTTCTGTAAAACATAACTACGGAAATCTCCTTATCTACCATTATACTTCTCCAGGACCTAAGCACTGCTTTCCTTGAAAAGAGAACTGCTTTTAATTTTCCAAGGGTGAACAAGTATTGCCAAAACAGCAGTTTCCTACTACATCCATCTCCCTGACTGCCAGATTTTTTTTTTTTTTTGAAGTGTCCATCCTACAAAAATTGGGAATTTTTTGTGGCAAGTTAGCCTTAGGGAACACGACGTTTCCTAGTTCAGGACAAGCATTAAAAACACTTTGTCAAACAACTATCATCAACCATTAAAAATTAGTTCAAACTATTTTTTAAATCTATAAGCCTTATACGTGCTACCTGGAAATTGCTGTGACTTTGCAACCATTTTCTTCTATTTAAAGAAAAAGATGCCTCTCTACTACGTTACTTCATTAAGTGCTCAGACTAGATGCATGCATTTTCATTCTAACATTCAGTGCCACTGTGTCCAACATACTGCTCCCATGGAGAAGTGTTCTGGTTGTGTCTGCAGAATTAAGTCCTAATTCAAGATAGAGGAGAAAGAGTGGACAACAGCAAAGCAGGGTTGAGAGTATGGTTCTGTCAACGCTTTCCATTATTTCCTGTTCATGTCTCAGGTTGAGCTAGAAATAGCATTAATCAAGTATTTCAGCTGACAAAGATGAAAACTAATTTACAAAAAACTAATTTACAAAAGACATGAAGCTTCTTTATCTTATCCTAGGGGGAAAAAAACAAACAAACAAAAAAACCAACCCCAAAAGACCCCCTTCATTCCTTTCAATTACATTTATCAAAATTCTTATCTGCAACGCTAATATATTTCAGTCAAAAACATTATTTTAAAATAAAAAGTCTTATTTTAGTTTTTGAACACCAATACTAACTTACTGGATTTTCAACCCAATAAATCATCTGTTCGGAGTCATCAAAGTCAACATCAACGCCATTTTGAACTCCTGCTATTGGAACCATAGCATCATTCGTCTTCTCCTCAGGGTTCAGAGAAATTCCATAAATTATATTATCTCTTACAGCAATAAGGAAAGGATGTTCAACTGTGAAAACATATAATGTAATTCAGCATTGTTTCTGATCAAGAAAATGGCATTATGATATGCTTCCCCTCTCCCACCCAAAAGTTCCCTGATGCTGAGAATGGTTGAATGTTAACAGTGATGCTTTGCAAACACCTCTAAGTTTGTTCTCTCACTAGGAGTGAGGTTATTTTAACTGTTATTGTAATTGTTTTAACACAAAGTTTCAGCACTATGCAATCACAATGCATGTGAAAGCAAATTCTGAGAAGGAGGAAGTAAGTAAGGCAGGATCACTCATTGCTGGCCAAGGGAAGTACATTCACGCAGCTGCTCTGAGCAGCTTTTTCAAATTTCTGAGAATGGGAACCAGCAGGACAAAGCTCTGAGGGCTCTCCAGGATATACCTGAGATAGGTTCTAATGCCTATTGAGCAGGACTCACAAGCAAGGTACAATGTCACAGCAGCAATTGCTGTTTTATATTATTAAATATAACTGCAGTACTGTGTTTTCTTGTTTTATCTCTAAGAGAGTAGGACATACTCCCTTACAATATATTTCCTTTTAGGTAAACTTTTACCCTTATGCTTAAATCTGATTAACGAAGGGCATCTAGGCAGGTGATCTGAGAAAAAGCATTGGAGAGCTGTGAAGTGTAAGTCAGCAACTTCATTTCTCATCAGCTAGGAAGCAGGGGAAGAGAATCTCCTGAACATCAATTCCCCTCTTCCTTGTGCTTTTGCCTTTGGAGAACAAATTCTAGCCTCTTCTCTCCATAGGCACAAGCTACCACTTGATAGGGAACTGGGCGGCTGCTGCTGCATACAAGGTAGCAGTAACCCATTTCCTCTTTTATACTAATCAAAGACTTTTTTTTTGTTTTTATTTTATTTACTGGCTGCTTAATACATTTATATAAATTTTGCAGTGAAAATTTTGACATGAAAAACCACAGCATCATTGCACGTCTCAAAAGTTATTCTCCACACTTCTCTCTGGCAGCTCAAACTATTTATCAAATTTGACATAAGCTTAGATTTTGTTTGTCTCAGCACAAAAATCACATTTTGGCAAACAATTGCCTGAAGACTTATAGCTAGCTCTGCTTGTGAAATTCTTGGACTTCTTCCATTTTTTTCCCTAAGAATGTGGCACGCCAGTGCTCTTCTATGAAACATTTGCAAAGAACAGCTAAATTCATGTGAAATTGTTCCAATGCATACAAGACCCTGCAGTCATTATTCCCTTTCTAATTGTACACAGTACAACACTACTGAATCTTGCTGAATTACGGGTATGTGAATTCTCTAGGCTAGACTGCTTGTACTTTAGAAGTTTGACAGTCTCATTTAAACCAATTATATTCTACAGAAATTTTTTTGCTGATTGCTTCCTTTAAGTTTAACACCTATGCAAATCTGTACAGTCTGATTATTCCTCATTCATATAATGGGCAATAGAGCAAATTTGCTGAGCTACACAGATCTAAAAATCTACGTAGCTTTATCAGATAGACATTAATATAACTTCTGCAATTTTTAAACTTAATACAGGTTTACATGACAAATGATAATCCATACAAAATTCATGTATTGTTATATTAAATATGCAAATTTACCATAGTAATACAAGATTTTAACATACACAAATTCCTTGCTTTGTTTCCAAGGCAGCTTGCTACATTACCATCTTTAATATCAATCTGAAATGCAGTTTAAGGTAAAATAAGTGCAAAAGCAATCTTATAATAACGTGAAAAATGGTGCCTTTCCATCAACAAGAAATTAGCAGTATTTAATATGCAAACTAAGCAGGCAGAGACCAGCAATATCATTGTCTTGTAGAGGCACTGGACAACCAAATGCATGCAGCTCAGTTTAGTCTTTCTTCTGAAAGTTTGTGCTAGCCTAATAAATTTAACAATGACAGCAAGGATAAGGATAATAGTAAATATTAGAAAAGAAATTGCAAATGCCTATTCTTTTGTAATCATTAGCAATAACTAAAATCTTTTACCATTAAAGGAATCAGCATATTTTTGATAAGTTTTTCTGATGTGCTGATCTTCAGCAAATACATTATTTAAAAAAATTCCCCAAATCTGTAGATGTTTTTTTACATACTGTTTTAAATGTATGAATTTCATCTAAAAAGAAAAAAATAAGACTATATTGTTTAAAAGAATTGTGCTTCACAGAAGGATATTTCTATTTCTCTCTTACAGAATTTATTATGAGCAATTATGTAACATATAAAAGGGCCACAACCGTATCCAAGTAGACACAGGGAACTTTGCAACACGTGGGAAATAAAGATAAGGACTGTCAATAGCTCGATTCAGTGGCAAAACTGGGTCAACCTCTACATGTGCACATGCTTCATCACTGCCATGTTCCATTTCTTTCATCATGAAAGATGCAGGCTCTATAAGCCTGCACATACTAAAACCAGTACAGATTTTTAAAAGAAACCCTCTTCTTTTTAATAGATTGAACAAAGTTGCACTTCATTTCAGATTATGAAATATGAATGCAATACAGTTCTTTAAAGAACACACTGCTAAGTATCAAGCAGGAAATCAGCATGATGTGGCTTTTAAAATTTAGATAGTTTTAAAATAAAACTATCTTCTGACTGACAGAGATTTCTCGTGGTAGTTCATCCCAAAGATAATTTCTACTTAAATTTCAGTGATTTGAAGCTTCCTTATGAAGGAGGCACCAAAGCATACTTTATATCTGTACAGTTGATAGAAAAATTAATAATGACTGCTTCACCCGACAAAATTAACCTGGTCAAATTTCTGGTCACAAACTGCCTGCCAGTAGTTTGAATTTTTGTGCGGTTTGTTTTGTTTTTTTTAATGAATTGGCTAAATGGTTCTTACAAATCATTGAGGCCTGTGGACTGTTCAAAGACAGTTCAGTAGTACTTTTTGGTGTGAAGTCTGTAGCATCTGTAATTTTAGGCCGTGTTTCTAGACCTCCTGCATCTGGCATACTTATTTTTCACACAGGAGGGAAAAAGCTCAAGCTGTGGAATTTTGATCTGAATTCCAAAATGCATTAGGCTGAAGAGGGTGATTAGGAACAGGGAGAGCATCTCTCCTGATTAGAGGAAACCAAAAGATGATGACTTACTTCTTAGCAAAATAGCCTGACAAAGAATGTTATAGTCACTTCAAATATATACAACAGAACATATACCAGGGATGAAGAACTACTGATGCTACTTATCCTGAAGGACAATGGCATAAGAAATGGGCATAAACTGGGGAAAGACTATATTTGAACAGAAAATCACAAGGTTTCCAAATATCAAAATTATGAGGTTCAGTGAGTTTTAGGGGCAAGAAAACAAATTAAACTGGAGCCTGTCTGATAAAAGGGGACATTTAATATGGTAGTCAAGGACAAGAAGTACACAGACTTGAATAACCAAGAAAGTCCCTTCTAGTCCTGCATCCCAATGTTCTTACAATTGCAACTCTTAAAAACAGGTTTCTCAGTTTAATATTTATAACAAGGAGGACAATGTTCTGCCAGAGTTTGTTTTCATTTTGAACTGATACTAAGCTCCTTCCAGATGTATTCCAACAGCAAAACATTCCGTGTGTTGAAAAATGTTAAGATGTGGCTTCTTTAAAGTGCCTAAAAGAAAATTGGGTTCATCCATTTCCCCAAAAGAAGCATCTGAATCTCTGACTGAGTTCTTTCTAGAACCTGGCTCCAAACCTTTACGCACATTCCATGTGTCGTAAATGAAGCCTGCCTGGAATGGCCCCAAACTCATTTCATAAGCAGCAGCCCACAGATCTGAAGTATGATTTTTGCCTGACAGAAGAACAGATCTGACAGTGTCAGTTTTTTTTTTGTTTGTTTTGGTTTTTTTTTCAGTCTCTCATTATTACTGCCCTACCTCTCATGCAGTTCCTGTTATCGGGAGAAAGCGTCCATCCTGACGGACAAGCACAGGAAAAAAAAAGTGGTCCTGATGAAGAAAGCAAGCAGAGGTGGCTACAGGGGGACGATGCACACGAATTAATACCTGAAAAGAAAAAAGAAAGTATGAGCAACTGTATCAATATGAGTGACTGGAAAGAATATTCAATCTCATTGCTACTGATAGTATCAACACAGCACACGATCAGTTTTACTATTTCCTTAAAATTAAAAAAGTAAGTTATTTCCAAGAACCACAAGCAATACAATGCACTCATAACAGAATATAATTTTTCATGTAAAACCAGTACCATTGTCACAGTGGTCTTTTCAATTTTTTTGCATCATAGAAAATCTTTCAAACTCCTTTTCAAACTTTTCTTAATTGCACTAGGAGGACTGCAAGATTTTCAGTCTTTGATCATTATAACCCTTCTAGATGGGGGAGTTAAATTATTTATTTACTGAAGCTTCTTGGAGAAAACTAAAGAGATAAAACAGTAGCCTACATCTCGTTCAAAGGTAGAGGAAGTTCAATACATTATTTCTTGGATCACTTTGAAACTGTCAGTCTAAGCTTGTAAAATTTAAAACACAGTAAACAAGGTCTCTACTGACTGCTGTAATTACTATACACTAAAATTCAACCATTTAGATCACTTCCACAAACTTGCTGCTAAAGAGGATTTTTCAGGATGAGCCATCTTCATAAGAAAATAAAAATCGGATTTTGAGTGTAACCTTAGCAATTGCAGCAGGCCTTATTCTAAGAAGCTTGGAAGTTCCAGGAAATGACACAATTGTTGCTAGTACAAAAACTAACAAGAACTGAAAACAAATTAACAAGATGACAATAAAACAATGGCATAAACTCAGAACTCAAACTGTAAGAAAATTGTAACAAATCTAAACTCTAGTTGGTGTAAAGATCTAATGATTTGCAAAAAAGGACAGTGGATGACACTTTTATTACTGCATCTGGAATTTCAAGCAGCAAATAATTATTTCTTCATTTGTAAACATTAGCATGTTTTGCTGTTTTGCAAGTGCTTTATTCCCTTCTTCTCTGTCTGGCCACATAAAGTACAACAGAACAATTCTAAATGAAAAAAATCATAAACTGTACTAATTTAATACAATGAAGAAAAATAAACAATTTTCTCCACCAGTGGTAGAAAGTTTTTTAAACTTTGGATTGTAAAATAATACCTCTTAAACCAAAACTATGATGTATAAATTAATGGTACCCTCTGGTGACTGAACAATTTGCAGTGAGAGTGCTAAGTGGCTTTAGCTCTGAATGTGACTGATGAAAGTTTTGCTCCAAAACAAATATAGCACTGAAATAACTAGCACTTTAGTCAGATGCAAGTCTCAGCCCTCCCCAGCATGGAAGTTTGTATCAATACATTTCCCACTCTTCAATTCATGCCATGAAATGACAAAAAGTCTGACTTCGAAGATAACTCTACCTAACAGAAAGAAAGAAGTCTTTTTTACAGTCTTTCAGCTGCAAAAGATCACCTGCATATGATCTCAGAGGGCATCTTGAATGCAATGAAGTGGTTTATTTATTATTATTATTTCTTTAAGTGAAATAATGCAAAAGTGCTTTCAGAGAATGTTGACGACAGTAATCTTGTCTAAAAGAATGATATAATTAACATACAAGAAACTGAGCCTGGTGTGCCACAGAAAAAATTTTGAAAGTTAAAATGCTCTCCAAAAATGCTCCAGTTTTCTTATAAAAACATTCAAAACAAAATGCAAGAAAACAGCGCATGCTACTTCCCTATTATTCTTTTGGGCCAGTCATTATGCTTACATGCTGCCTTGGTTATTTTCCCTAAACACCAGGTCGGACAGGCTGAAATGACCTTCAGCTACAAGTCAATAGTATGAATTATTTTAGCATCTGCCGACAAGACTGATTCCAGGAGTGGCTATGCATGACATTACTGCTTGGCTTATTTTTGTAACTACCAAAGTTGTTTTGCTGAACTTACCATTAGGTTGCTTTACAGGATGGACTGCCACAAGCCCCAAAGGCTGGTGGATGTTATAAATCATAACTGTCTGGTTTCCTCCATGCCATTTATTGGCCCGAATTACTCGATTAGTATAGCGGTCACTCCAGTATACAAAATCTTCAAAGACAGTTAGAGCATGTGGATGCTGCAATATCTAAAAGGCAAGGATGTTTAGCAGTTTAGTTCTGGAGATTTGTATATGTAAAGCTTGCAATGAAGTAACAGCAGAGCTGAGCATAATTTAAAAAAAATAAGAAAAATAGCAGCTGTGTCTCAAAGGATATTTTTCTGCAAAAGAATATGAAATACCATCTATTGCCTGAAAACAAGACATTATTTGGGGGAAATATAAATTTTATTAAAATGAAAATGCTAAATAGACCCTGTGAGATGTACAGCATGAGGAATTAACAAAGCAATCTAACTGTAGGGCAGAACACAGGGAACCAACAGATGAAGACCCAATTGTAGATTTTCAAGGGTACAAGAGGAAAGTCTAGTGAGAGTTACAGACCTGTCATGACCTTGCATCTCTGATAAGCTCCCCTATAATCTACCAGAGGGATGAAGACTTCAGAAATTTCAGAAAACTAGGAGTGGGGCAAGAAAGAGTGCCCCAGCTCCTATTTCACAACAATTGTCTCTAGTCAAAAATACAAGCCCCAAGGTTCAATTCTTGAAAATATACATATGGTTATTTATACCAGCTTATGTGTACCAATTGAATATCTGAACTATTATGCTGGTACAGGGAGAGTGCTTCACTCACAGAAGGTGACCAGGGAATGCTCTTCCAGGTTTTTGTACTGTATTTGCCTACAGCAAGTGCACCAACTAGTAGCAGCAGTGTCAGATGTCACCTTTAGACTTCAGGCATGCAGACAGAACAAATGAGAATGATCTAAAGCACCAAGTCTACACTCAGCTCCAGGTTCTGTTGAAGATGTCCTGAGAGACTATGAATAGAAGATACAATGCTTCTTTTTCCAGCTGTAGCAAGCAGCTAAAGTACTTCTTATCTGCATCACTCAAGTATTTTGAAGAAAAATACTCCAAGTCTATGACAGTGCAAATACGTTTTTAAGTACTATCAGCAAGGACATGGGAAAACAATGGTCTCTTATTAATGTCTTACCAGATCGCTTGCAACCACCTGTCGTCTGTGGTTTCCATTGTAGTCACAAAAATCGATATAATCAAGATAAGCATCAGCAAAATAGAGAAGTTTATTTGGGTAATCAATGGAGAGTCCATTGGGCCAGTAGATTTTATTGTTAATAATCACTGTTCGCATTTTGCCATCCATGCTGGCTTTTTCAATTCGAGGGTTTTGGCCCCAGTCAGTCCAGAACATTACATGAGCACTGAAAAAAGTAACTTATCGTTACCAATCTAAAAAAAACTAGCTGCCTATTCAGAAATGTTACATAAAGACTCCTTAGCCAAAAAACAGAAACAACCTTTTTAATAGAAGTCCTACACAATGATACCAAAATTATGAATTTCAGCAATATGCTTACTTAAGTTATTACCATAATTTCTGTTATAAAAATTCTTTTAATACTTCTACTGCTGTTTTCATTTGTCAATAATAGCAGCATATACAAGCTACTCTTATTGCTGTTTTTCAACATTGATTATAATCTGATTTTCCAGTTGCTAAATAATCATTTGATATAGGTTTGTACTTTTACAGACATGCACGGATAATGTTAACAGTGCTATAACTGAAGAGCCCCACGCGGCTGGGAGTAAACAGAGTTCAAGGCACGGAAGAGCTAAAAACCAGTAAAAGTACATGAACAGTTCAAATCATAACATTCCATTTACTCTATGCCACTTGCTGTCTGAAATGGGAAGGTGCTTTTGTGATAACATTAATATGGTATAGATAATTATTTTAGACGTGGGGCTATGAAGGAACCTGTTCCTTGCCAGGCAGGCATACCACATATTACACGCAAGTTTGTGGTATACCACCAACTGATAATGATACGCCAGAATTTTGAATTAATAGTTCTTAACTAGGAAGCAAATGTAGGAAAGTCTGTTTTACAGGAAAAAAAAACCATCTTGTTATCGTGAAATAGAGCAACAGATTACAAATAATTACCACATGACTTTAAATATTAAATCAGCTCTGCAAACACACTATTTCAAAAAATTGTCTTCAATTTTCTTTTCCACTTGTCACTTTAAAATTACAATAGAATTTGGGCATATCTCAAATTTGAATATTGTTACATCATAAAATATGCATCTTTTCAAAACAAAACATAAAAAAAAAAATCTTACTCAATTCTGGGATCTAACACTAGTCCCCTTGGGTTTGTTATATTTTCACTAATCAGCACAGTCCTGTGGCTCCCATCCATTTTAGAGACTTCAATTGTTTCCAGAACAAAGTCTGTCCAGTAAAGATTGCGACCTACCCAATCTACCGCTATACTTTCAGTCACGGTGACACCACTGTCAAACACCTGTTTAATAACAAAAATTAAAAAAAAAAAGAAGAGAGAGAGAGAAAGAGAGAACAAACTAGTTGATATTAAATTTTTACCCTTCCCATTTCTATAGATATGGAAAAATGAGGAACCAAATCTTCAACATTTTCTAGGTCTCTTATGCAGAATGAATCACAATGTACATGTTCAAGGCGCTGACAAAGCATGTACCCAGACACTCCTACTAACTTCAGTGGATCTGAAGAAGTTAGCATCTACTAATAGGAAAATCAACTTATAGCCTGATGTTTAGAAAGGGCTTCTTGAAAGCATTGTTTTCTTTTTCAAAAAGCTATATGAAATTCTGACTTAGTATCTACAAAGTTGTTTCACTTTGTCTACGTTATCTCTCTTCATACTAAGTTGGGATTTCCCTCTTCTGCTTTCTTAACTGGAGATACAGTATCTTCATTTTCTCTCTGCAACGAAGAGACAAGAAAACTTGGCTAAACTTACTATTTTTCGGTCAGTCCCATTTTGATAAGCACTCCAAATTTTATCCTGTGTTGTATCAGACCAAAAGATACGATCTGTGATTGAATCAAAATCAATAGCCACAATATTCCTCCCATCCCGAACCAGAGAATAAATACTGTGTGAATGAGAGGTGATGTTGTCCACAACAATTTGGTTACGACTTGCCACCAGCAAAAGAAGATTCCCAGACTCTGTCAAAGGAAAAGAAATTAAAATAAACCAATAAGCTATTCAACAGTAATTCTGTAAGAAAAAGAAACACTGAGAAATTTGACATGGCTTTATAGCATCAAAGCTATTGTATCTAGATACATATATTGAAAGGGCAAATTCAAATCAGTTCTCAGGGCAAGAAATTTTAACATATCCATTCTGTCCATCCTGATTTTTGTATGTACCTTGGCTTTTCTCCACCCTTTCTCCTTCATTTACTCTTTCTACTAGGCTCCCCTTCTAGTCTCATATCTGGACCTTGGGTCCCATTCCCATTGTCCAACCAGTTTGCTGCTGACATCCAACCCTCATTCCTCCATAAGCCACACTCAGCTCCCAGTCCTGATTCAAATCCCAAAGTTCATTATACCACCAGTTCCTCTACTCTGCCTGGTTCTTCCTCTTTTTTAGCAAGCCTGCTCTTTTTGCCCCCCTTCAGACTGCATGGGGACCAGGGAGGAGAATAAACAGATTACAGGAAAGCCATAGGTTGCTGTGGTTAGATTGCTCTGCAGCAGCTTACACCGATAAACTGCTGAAAATTAACTGAAGAGTAGCAACCATAAAGACAGCAAACTATGAGAAGCTCCCTATTAGTAAGGGCCAAACTTATTTGCAGGTGAATTGCAAGAATCTTCCACAACCTTAGTACATCTCTTAAATCAGGAAACCTGTGGTGACAAATTCCACTGGGTATATGGCTCCCCTGTACTGTCAGTGTACTACACAAGAAATAGAGAACAATGGACAGCTACGCTGTGTCAATGTTGTTTGCTCTTTAGAAATGAGCAAAGTATGGCATAGGCACTAGGTAAGTCTTGTCAAAGGCTGGGATTTAAACACTCTGTGAGCACTGAACTTTATAAAGAGCAAATTTTAAGCTATGGCTTACAGGTGCCTGGCATTGCTTTTCTCCAGAACATTATTTTTGACCATTCCAGGGTTAAAAATTACAATGTTAATTTAAATATGTTACCTCAAGGAAATAATAGTTTCCAATTAACCCCTCCGCTGACAGTTTTGATACTAGGGGTCATCTGCAGGAACAACTTTAAGTGGCTGTTTACATCAGCTCTTTTAAAGGAGAACAATATGAAAATGGCAAAGCTGGACATTTTCCAGACACTGTTGTCATTCTTTAGGTTGACACCAGTGTTCCTCACCTGCTGCTTTACAAGTCTTCCCGTTGGTTTCTAGGATGTATCCTTCATCACAGTAACACCTAAAGGACCCTCTCTCATTGTAACAATGCTGACTACAAAAGCCTGGAGGGTCACATTCATTAATGTCTTCACAGGTCTTGGAGTCATTTGCAAGCTGGTATCCAACAGGACAGGTACACTGAGCTCCAAAGGGTCCTTGAATACACTCATGAGTGCAGCCAGCATTATTGTCAGAGCAGCTCTCCTGATCTGAAATGGGGTTGAGGAAGGAAATAAGCAAATAGTTAACAAAAGCTTCTTATGCTAAATTTACTACTTTGCAATTGCATTACTAGCCTAAGATTGCTGCTAAAACATGACTCCACAACCACTAGCTATGCAATGTGAGACTGGACTGAGGCCCTTATGCAAAATATAACACACACAATGCACAAAAAGGCAGGTAACAACATAGTATGTGCTGCTGAATCCCATTAAACAAATGCTTAACAGAAGGCTGTCTAAGCATTTATAACATTTTTTTTCAAAACTTGCTAGAAATATAGAAAATTTACTGTACCATTCCAAACCTAAAATTGTATTAATAAACAATAATTTAAAATCATTTATAATCATACCTGGCTGGGGTTCATCTGAGAATGTGCATTGATTAAAGAGAAGAAGGAGGAAAGAAAGAAAGAAAGAAAAAGGTTATGCTTAAATCAATTCATAATCAACATAAATAAAAACTCTGGCTACACATGAGCTTTTAGATTTTTTTCATGATTTTTGGAGTTAGAAATTTAAAAGAAAATATTAAGGACTGAATCACAGTTCATCTGAACTTAAAGCATACCATGCTTTACTGAATGCGTTCAGGAACATTCCCACATTGCTATATAAAAACCTATAGTGAAGTCAGTGGAAGTCACATTTGAATTCAGAGCACAAGACTGGACATAGCTAATGAATTCATCAGTCATCATCGTAGTCTCCTTTCACTGCAAGGAAGTTCCACTTAGTAATTTCAGCTCTAATTTCAACATGCTTACAATTTCTGCTAGAAATGTTGCTGCACTAAATACAGCATTCCAAATATTCCATTTCTTTCTGAAGCCATAGCACATAGTAGGCTATAGTAAGTGCTCGAGCAGTAACTTACTGCACAATGGGGATTCATCAGCTCCATTGGGACAATCGGCAGAATTATCACATACTTTGCTCAGATTCACACAGATACTGTGACCTGGACATTGCCACTGCCAGCTGGGGCACCGGAAGGGTTGAGTAGGACAATCTCTCTCATCACTCATATCCCTGCAGTCATTATCACCATCACAGATCCATGCTCGATAGATGCAGTTGCCATTATCACAGCGGAAAAGAGATGGAGGACAGGTCCTGGCAGGACATCTATGATGTTCATCTGAGCCATCTGCACAGTCAAGATGGCCATCACATTCCCAGTTAGCAGGAACACAATTGCCGTCTGACTGACATTGGAATTCATTCTGGTGGCACATCCCTGGTGGTCTTGTAGCTAAAACAGTGATATTCAACAGTTCAGAAGCTGTTTCAATTTTAGACAGAGACAAAATCACTATGTTCAGTTCACCTCTCGCGTAAGTAGTTACAATGCTATTAAGAACTGTGTTGCTTTTAGATCAGGCCATAGAATCACAGTCAATCTACACAACACTTCAGAATCTGGCCAATTTAACTCCTGCTTTATAATATGGTGAACAAGGCAATTCAACTGTTTTTATATTTTGAGCATGCATATATTGATACTTATATATATTTATATCCATGTACATGCACAAAGCAATACGAAATTACTTGCTGAAACTAGTTTTCACCACCCTGCATTGGAACATTTTAACTAACTTAAATGTAAAAAAAATCACTCAAGGAAAAGTTTTAATCTAACTCTCATGGATACAAGGTTTTCTGTTTTCTAGATGAATAGACTTCTTCATTTTACTTTTAAACCCTGAGACTGAGATGCCAAGTAAAACAAAATGTTAAGAGCCAAAAGGAATGCAAACTCTACTCTTTGCCAGAAAAATCTACTCTTGAGACAGAGCCTACTGTGTTTGAAATTTCTGCCCAGAAGAAATGATTTATAGACAAATTTCCCTAAAAATAATTTTGAGGTCTTAAGGACAGTAGTGCTAATTATTTGATATAGCAGATAAAGGAAATTTTCAGAAGCATCACCTAATAACTGAAATCTTTCTTTCAGCATCAATATACTTACGGCAATCAGTCTCATCTGAGTGATCATTACAGTCAAAAACACCATCGCACTGGTAGTAAGTGCTGATACACTGGTCTCCACTTCGACATTTAAACTCTGTGGCACTGCAGTTATATACTACAAAATTAAAACACATGGATGTTATTTATTTATTTTACAGAGCTAGACTGCACCAAATTTTTCTACAGGTGCCCAAGTCATCAGGAGTCCAAGTTCCACTGAAGGCCATGATTTCCCCGAGACACAGAAAATGCAGTGACCTTGGGATCTACAGAAAACAGAGGAAACAGATTTCTCTCTGCAAGCAGCCTAGAGATCAAAGGGCTTACAAAAATGCTAAAACAAGCATCACAAACAGGGTTTGCGGATAGGTTTATTAAGCATTCTGCTATCTTGGAGCTCGTAATATGAGATCACCAAAGACCCCTCAGGGGGCAAGAGTGAGGAAACAATAAAGAGACATTCAAACGAAGTTACACTTACTGCAGTCATGCTCATCAGCACCATCTATACAGTCTCTGTCTCCATCACAGACATAGTATGGGTCAATACAGCGATGGTCCGGGCACTGAAATTGCCTGGGTTCACAAGTACCTGTGAAAGCTATTAAGAATGACAATAAATGGAAATGTGTTTCTTTTCTCTCTTGTGAAAAAAGTGTAATACTGAGACAGCAGAAGGACATTATCAGTAGCTTGCAGCATGTAATGCACCAACTAGTAATCATATAAATTACGAACACTATTACATTTGTATAAGGTAATTGTTTATTCATATGTAGGCTTGGACTCATGCAAAACAAACAGAAGATTCCACTCAGAGGTAAATAACGCTAGAAAGTATATGGAGGAACTACTGTCTTACTTCTGGTAAAAACTTTCAGACCAGATTAGCTGACTACTCCCTTAGTCATTACTGAGATCACTTATGAATTAAGTGCTTAGAACATCTAAGCTTTAGCTGCTTTGTGCTGTAAATTGCAGTGGATGACATTATGTAGTACCATGATCATAACTATCACAGTTGCCCTTTTCTATTTTTTTTAATTATTTTTCTGCTTTCTACTTGGCTCTGGTAGTTCAAATTGGATAGGTTTTCCACATCTTATGGACTGCAAAATACTAGTCTAAAACTTAGATATTAGTTCTTTCTTCCTAATTTCATTTATCATCCTTACACCAACAGACGTATCTATGCAGACATACATAGTTGTTTAAAAAACCAACAGACAGTTGTGATACTCACTGCAGTTTTTTTCATCTGACCCATCACCACAGTCATTATCAGTATCACATAGCCAGATCCTAGGAATACATCTTCTATTATCACAGGTGAACAGGGTTACAGGGCATGAAGCAGGTCCTTGTGTAGGACAGTGCAATTCATCACTGCCATCAAAACAGTCATTATGTTTATCGCAACGCCATCGACCTGGAATACACTGTCCACTGGCACAGGTAAAAGCTGATGAAGCACAAGTATTGTCTAAATAAAAAACAAAAGAGGAGGACACTTTTATAAAGATCTCCAAAACTTGCCTTCCCTGCCACAGTATTCAGTACATTTAGTATACTTACAGAATGTCCAAAATATGCATCAAATTCTAAAATGCACATTGCTTAAAATGAAAAATGTCTGTCATGCCAACATGCTGTAGAATTGAACAGGATATTTACAAGCTTTTTTAAACTGAAAGAGTCAATAAGAAACTAAATCAAGCACTTCAAAACAATCTAAAGAACAAGAAAAATAACTTCTTCAAGTAGCCATTTGCTTGACACTTTACTTTTCCCCAAAAGACATTCTAAAATAGCCCACTACTAAGAAAGAGTTTATGCCTGAGTGATACCAGTTAGTCCTACACATTAAGGAGCACGTGTTATTAACATGTCCTCTTTTCTTGTTTGTGATCTAAAAGAAAGAATTAACTCTGAAGAAAGCAGCATCCAATATGTCAAAGCCAAGAACTCTTCAATATCTTATCAGCTATGATTATCCCACTGTTCTCTCAATTTACTCGATCGACAAAACATTTTGTGTGAGACACTTTACAGTAAAACCAGGAAAGGAACCAATGTGTTGTAAAAATCACCAGATTTTGGTTGTAGTAGAAATAAAATGTTAGAGTGCTGTGTGTTATGAAACTTGTAACCATAGAACCCTCACCAGGTAATTGTTTTGTATCAAGAAACTAGTAGAAACCAGATGAAACAATGAAGAATAGAATAGAGAAGTTTTGTTTGAGTCCAGTAACTATAGAAACTTGTTATGCACCAGCGATGCTGCTTAGAAACCCCCTTACCCTTCCCATCTTGATTTAAATATCAAGAACCAAATTAATAGATATTAATAGAAATAACGATTGATTATTTGGATATGGGTATTCATAGTAATGTATAATCAAAAGACCAATCAATGAAAATTAAACCCATGATATGTATTTTGTGATAAATAATTTGTGTAATGGTAACTAGGTATGATCTAAACTAATTGTTGAACAATGTAGCTTTGATACACCTGTCAAGGAAGTTATAAGTTGTAGGCCTGGTTAGTAAACCAAGAAAATCTTATGGAGATTCCAAAATAAAAGGGGAGGTGGAATTTTGCAACCAAGCTGAGCATGTGCAAAGATTGGGTTCAACTAGCGGACACAATGAGGAAGACTACAGACGACTACCAGAGGACCCTGGACGACCACCAGTGTACCTGAAAGCGCATGCGTCACAGACATTTACATATATTAATTGTTTCTCGGAAATATGATGAATATGTTAATTGTTTCTCAGAAACATGATGAATGTGCATATTTTGATTGTATATAATTTTTGTAGTGGAGCAACTCGGTACGCACACTAGGTGGAGTGATCCCTTGTGCGTCTGGTGCCGTAATAAAGAAGTGCCTGCTTTCTAAACTTAAGTCTTAGAAAGTTTTGTTTCTGTCAATTTACGGTAACAAATGTGCTTTTAATCCACTTCACTGTAAAAACCCAGATGTAAAAAACAGTTCAGAAGTGCCCAAATATAATGAAACCCCAAAAATTTCTACTCAGATGTTAAACGAAATAAAATTTGCTGCTCTAATCTTAGAGGAAGGTTAGACGATGCATACAGGTTTGTTTTTTTTCTTATGGTGCTATTTTTTAAATGTCTTCATCTTTATTAAGATGGCTTGTCACTCCCCATGCATCAAAACAGCACAAGCAAGTGATATTCCAATATCTTCCAAAATTTACAAAAAAATAAGAATAAAAAGACAAGTTTTTCGTTAGAAGATAATTTTTTTTTTACTTTGTAAGTTGAATTTTGAGAACTAGTGAGATATATTGTCATACATATACTGAATATTTTTGTGCATTCTTTAGGTGGCCAGTGCTGAATCCTGTATTCCCAAGAATTACCAAATAATTTCCAAAGTAACTAATCTCCTAGGTAGATTTCAGGATTTATGCACTGATGCAACCCTAAAAAATTGGGCATTATTGCAACAAAATCAGATAGACCCATCAAACTTTCAGAACTGCAAACAACAAATACTAACTGTAAATTACAGGGATTACTTACTTAAAGAACCACAGTGTTGTTCATCGCTGTTATCGTGGCAATCATCAACACCGTCACACTGATAGTATTGAGGAACACATCTTCCATTACCACAGGAAAATGAGTAGGAGCCACACTGCAAAGTGGGTGGCTCATTGGATGGATCTTCAACACACGTCAGCTGATTTGAAGCTAGCTTCATGCCATAAGGACAACCACAAACTCTCTGAAAATTTGGTACTGGGAAGCAGAAATGGCTGCAGTCTCCATTGGGATTTGTTCCTCTATTACAGTAGTTAGAGCCTTAAAAAGTGATAGAGAAAATCAATGTATACACTAATAGTAACAGCTTGGGAACTATTAAAAGTGCATAGTAACTGTAAAATAATGTTCTACAAAAAAAACAATGTTGTAGCAAATCCTGGTTTTACATACACTGCGAAACAGGGTCAAGTTCACTGACTACTAATAGTAGTAGTAAGCCATAATAATAAGTCCCACATTTCATATACTCTTCATTGACACAAATGTTTATGGAAGCAAAGAACATACTATTAAATTTCATTTGATTTTCTGCCAATTTTCAGGAACTGTATGGAAAAAAGTATACGACCACAAATGAGCACCTTTGTCCGAGCAAGGCTGGAAGACCTTATCCAGTCTTTGGACAGCAAATAGATGGTAAGTCTTAGCACACGGTTTGATCATATATTTTCTAAGTGCACTGGGTGTTTTACCAAATTAACTACAATACCAAATCTCTGGTTTAGATCACAGAATCACACAGAATTCAGCAGTGAAAAGAAGAAGAAATTAGAGACTTATGCACAGTGATTACTTTAATAGTAGTTTGATTAATAAACATTTACCCAGTTCCTCCAAATAAATAGTTCAGTTTAACTAAAACTTCTACCAGAAAAAGAGAAATACAAGGTTGTAATTAGTGATACAATTACACAAAATACAATGGAATCATAATTTCATTTTACAAGGTAATAAGGTAAAGTAACAGAAGTGGTGGAGAAAAACTGCAGTCACAAAAAAGTGAAATATACAACATGTGATTGCAAGTGTATGTGCTGCCACCCTGCATGTCAGTGACGATTCAGTAAAGCTATTATAAAATTGAGAGTGGAAACCTGCTGTCCTGATATTTTGTCTCTTATTCGCCGTTTCATGTATTTCATCTGTACAACAAAAGAGCTCACCTATTTGGGAATGAGCATCGTATGCTTTAACATGCATAATGTTACTAATGCCCCTCCTAATAATAGTCATTTCTCCTCCATCAGACTTCCTCACTCGAACTATTCCACCTAGTCTCCAATCAGTGAAATAGGCATAACCTGTTTTGAAAGACATTTAACATATAACAATTACAGAGCAATATGACATAAAAGATCAAGCCTCATGAGAAAAAACTGCAAAGCTTTTCATGTAAATTTAATAATTTTTTTATGAAAAAGACAAAAGGACTTCTTTTATCACTAATGTAGTCAAAGTGAGTCCTTCAGTCATAGGCAGACATAACTTCGAAAAACAAGCCCTCTCAGATTTCACTTAAATTGAGATATAACATACTCAACTGACATTTCAAATTCCAAGGCAATTTTAAAAGTCATTCATTAAGACAACTTCCCAGAAAATTTTAGAATATTTTGGAAGATATTTTTACACAAAATCAAAAAGGGTCAGATGCCGACATCTTTCTTCACACACAACATAACTCCACTCTACATGCAATAAAAAAAATCCTGAAATTGCTGATCATCTCTAGGGAGGTGATTTACCTTGTCTGTCCAGCTGAGTAGCCCACCTTGGAAGATATAAATAGTACAGCATATCTGCCTCGTTGCACTAAAAGTGTTACCTGATCTGCCTCAAATTATTTAAACACAAATATACATAAAACCAGTCCTAAAAATGAGCAAGAAGTACTAAATATATATATTTTTATAGAAACTTTCAACAGTGCTTTTTATAAGAAAAGCAGCGTTGCAAAGGCCATGTTATTTTATCTCACATACTCACAGATCACCATATGAAAAAAAAATCTGTGATAATAATAGATAATATTTTTTAATGCCAGACTTACCTCCAAAAATAGTAAGGCCAAATGGATGAGTCATCTGTGTAATACGTTCAAGAGTCCGTCTGTCCAGCCCATCAAAGGTGCTGTGCTCAATTTTATCAAAAAAGGCATCCACCCAGTACAGCCTTAGAGAACTAGAAATAATGAAAATGACTCTTCAAATTACATTATGTCCATTAGGAAGCATTAACGTTTTCTCCAATAATAATCTTAAACATGACAAGAGGATACTGGGGCATGTGGGGAGAGATTCTGAAAATGTCTTACGTTTTACAGGCTTTTTAATGAATTGAAAAATAAGGTCTTCAATACAAAAGTGCCAGTGCACAAAATCGGAGACAATTTCTTTATTTGTAATCCCTAACAGTTTAAAGGAAGAAACAAATTTGCTTGAAAAGCTTCTCTGCCTTCTGTCTTGTCCTTACCTCCAGTCAATGGCCAGGCCATTAGGCCAGCCTAGCGTTGTATTCACGATTGGCAAGGCATGGGATCCATCACTCCAGGCCCTCATGATTTTTGCAGGACGGAACCAATCTGTCCAGAATATATACCTGAAAGGACAAATGTCAGAACACACATAAACCCAATGATATAACGTAATTAAACAGAGCAAACACTTGAACAGCATTATCAATCTTCTTTTACAAGTTCTTCACATATCTTAAAAAAAATACAATTTTATGTTGACTCTCTCCCTCTCCTCAATGGGTAGTGTTATCAACAATTAATATTTATCCTGTGTACAACTTCCAAAATCTTTGGAAGTGATTTGTCCCTTTAGACATAAAATACCTGTAACTTTGTTGAAATTGTTAAGGATTTCATTTAAGAAGACAGGGAGGAAGAATAAAGCAAAAATGCATCTTCCAGGTAATACTTACTTGTAAGCACGAATATTACAAAGAAGTTTCTCCTGATCCTTTTGATTTATGCCTACAGTCAAAGAGTTGAAGCTAGTGTTAAATAACTTTACAGAGCAGCGAACAGAAAAGGTTGGGATACTCAAGGATCCAAGTTCAACACTATTCTTACGAGATTACTTCCAAAAAAGTATATTTGGTTACTAAACATGAAAATTCCATATCCAAGAACTAAGAAATTCAGTAGTACGGCAGTAGGAAGCTGAACTATGCTGTGAAAGAAACGTTTTGGCATGGCCAAATAACACAGAGTATTGAATTTGAAGTTAAGCATTTCCATCAAAGAAAAGCAGGGATTCATTTTATGTACACAGACTCACATATTGTAAGGTTTGTATCAAATACAGCCAGTAGGATCTAATATGTTTCAAGTAAAGACATTCAGATAGAAAAAATAAAGGAACCAAGGTTAGCATTCTGGGAACTGAAAGTATATTAAAAATAACTTAGAAAACTTTATCTTTCAACTACAAGAAATACCTTTGTAATCTGAGTGATACAAAGAAACAAAGTACACACAGAAGTAAAAGAAAAAAAATGATGCTTTTAAAGAGAATTTTTTGGAGTGCTTCTTTCATGTGGAATCCGTATCACCTTGCCCTCTCTGGATGCTGAATCCTAGGCCAGAATAAAGCAAATAGAGACTAGAAAACCAAAATCCAAACAGAAACCCAGCATGAGATGTAAATCTAACTTCACCAATTCTGCTTAGATCATAAATCTGTTCATATAGTTTCAAGTGAGAATCAAAGCTAAACTTACCCAATAACAGGATGAACTACTATTGATCGAGGATTATTTAAATTCTGAACAATAGCTCTCCTAGATTTATCTGCGAGCCTCATCACACTAATGCTCCTGTATCGAGGGTCTGTCCAGTATAGATTCTTTGAGATCCAGTCAAAGGCCAAATCTTCAACACTTTCCACTCTATTAGCTGTCAGGATTTCTCTTCCTAGGATTTATAACACACATAATGACTGTAAATTTTTAGGAACAGAGGAAATAACATGAATGCAGTATTCTGTTCACAAAACCAGTGGTTTCCCTTGGTTAAAATGCTGCCTCTCTCCTACTTAATATTAAGACCAATAACCAAGGGGATGGGGGGCGCCCTTTGCTCCAGGAGAAGAAGGTTTACTTTCAGGAGCACAAACCCGGAAGAGGAGAAATAAAGACCAGCCAAAGGTGAGAGAAAAACCTGTCACTAAGTTTACACTGAGAGGAGTTTTATGAATGAAGGTCAGTGCAGTAAGGACATCTTGCTCAACAGCCAGACCTTACCCACTTTTTGCATAGTGGTGGTCAGCTGCAGTCTACCATTACCCTGACCCAAGGCAGAAAGCAAGCTCAGAGGACTGTGTGCTGACTTATTATGTATCTGATCATTACTACAAATTGGAGAGAAACATTCTTCACACTACCACAAATAGGACTTCCAAAAATCTCACAACCATAATGTTCTTTTCTGTATTACGGTATCATAGTAAACATCCTGCTCTCCAGATAGGGCAATTAAAAAGAGAAGCTCAGTTTCATACTACTGAAGGGCATACTAATCTGCATAAACAGACTGGTGATGACAAATACTAGTTGTGAGAAGTACTACAAATCATTCATTCCCAAACACATTCAGCAAGTTTGTCAAAGAACAGTGACTTCAACGAGCTTAATATGACTTGAACAAACATTTTTGACAAACGTTTTCCAGATTACTGGGTCACACTGAGATTTATCTGTATATCTCACAATGTGACTTTTCATGCTTCTTTTTAGGAATATATATTCTACTCTCTTTACCACAATTACTCTACAATTCCTAAGAATGATTCTCACCTGAACCATCAGTTTTCTGTTTATAGATCATGTCTTTACTTGTGTCTGAAAAAAAAATGGTGTCATCCTGAGCACAGAAGTCAATTCCAACAAAGTATGAAGGACTCCCTGTTACAGGTATGATAACATCTTCCTGGGTAGAGAGATTGAATGGGATCCCCCGCACTGCCAGCTGGGATGAAAACAGCAGGAACTGCTGCACAGCTGCAAAAGAAAAGATCAGACAGTCTTTACTTATTCACAAGGTGAGATAATTGAGCATTAATTAACTGTAAAGATTTATTTTCCTTTGACAACACTAATAGCCTAGTAATAGAAAAAGGAAGATTGAGAAAATAGGAATTTAAATATACACAGACCTAAAAACTGAAGAAGAAAACCAAAATCTAATACAGAATATTAGGTGATGTGGTCAGGTATTCCTCTTGCATTGTTACTGTGGTCCTAATACACCTTTACAGAAAACATTATCCCTATGGAAGTAGAAATCACCTTCTGTGCTCACGTCTTTACAATCATCTATAAAAAAAAAATAACCCACTGGCTTTGTAGAGCCACCATATAACCAGATCACATCTGAGCTAGTCAGATAAATGCATCATCAAATAGTAAAACTATAGACAACGTATCTGGCTTAATTTGTCAGTAGATACACATGGTAAAACTCCCATCAGTGACAATTCTGCACTCAAACAGAAAGCAGCAGATTGCTGATGGAAGCCCACAGCTCCAAAACTGAATCTCTTATTCTTGCTATATGTGTTCAAAGGGAGAAGACCAATGTTAAAGGTTGGACCAGGTGATCCTTGAGGTCCTTTCCAATCTGGTATTCTATGATAATCTGCACATTACTGCACAGGAAAGCAGGCTTACGTGTTCAAAATAAGGCAAAATCTGCATATTAGCAAGCATCCATGCTTGATTTCAGGATTAAGAGTTTAATCATACAGCTGTCTACACATATTCCATATCTAACTCTCTTAAAATGTTTATAAAATGTGGTGAGTCCAAGTTGTAGCTTGAAATGAACACCATCAGAAATGATTACATTTAAAGCTGTCAACAAGAGCTGTGATGGAAAAACATTAAGTCCTTGTCATATTGAGCCCACAAAGCTATTGAACAGAATGATGTCCTAGAAATAACTCTAGAGCTAATGGAATTGTGCTATTTCCAACAATCATAAGGTATTTTCTTACCAACACAATGTCGTCCATCTATGTGTAGATCAAAGCCCAGTATACATCTACAGCGATAACCTAGTCCATCATTATCTGTTTTGTGGCTGAGAACACAGATCTGTTCACATCCCCCATTATTACTTCCACAAGGATTTCTTACTGGAAAATAATACAGATAGGATTATAATTTCATCTATCAACCTAATTGCATCATTACCTTGATTTTTCAGGATTTTTTTTTTTCCAACATCCACAATAAATCATGTGGACTCTGTGGGAATTGCATCACACAGAAATCATATGCCATCTGTTCTACCTTGGAACGCACCAAAAACACATCAGAGCTAACCGGCATTCACAGTGTTCAGCTCTGTACAGAGATACTCAGCACACAGCAATGAGGTCAAAATCTGGGCTATAGTTTTCTGCATATAGACCTACTCCAGAATTATATCACACAGAATTCATTCACACTGGTAGCCCTTTCCAGCTGCACCCTCATTGCAGTGTTGAGGAAAAAAAGTCCCAAACACCAATACTGTTCATAAGCACAAGTTTGACTCTTCCAAATAACAACACATTTAATAAGCTCCCCCACTCTTAAATGTTGCATATGACAGTTCATTAGCTACTGGAGCTGGATGAAACCACTGTGCGATAAAAAATAGTTCAGTTTTACAATACAAATTTATGTATCATAATTGTTAGTTCTTTACAGCAAAACAACAGTGTCTCATGATTTTTACAAACTTTTGGTAAGATAGTTCCTAAACATCCCTTAATAATCCACTTACTGTCTTACCAAATGGCTGCCTGGCAGCATGGTAAACTGTCACTCCGTAAGGTCTCAGTGAAGACTGGTAGATGACTTGAGGGTTAGATTCTGAAAATTTGTTAGCTTTTACCACTGCCATTTTGGTCCAATCAGTAAAATAAACATTGTATTCAAATAAAGTGATTCCATATGGATGAGGAATCAGTGAGCCTCCATGAGCTATTGTTCTCCTGTTATAAAGAGAGTTTTGAAATTATTTACAAAATATTATCTGGAAAATAACTTTATTAACAGAGGAAAGGATACAGGATTATTAATTCATTCACTGGCTTTTGCTTCTACACAGAAGTTGCCAAAGTACAAATGAAAAAGACCAAATGAACTGAAGACATGAAGCTAAACATACAGGGTACATAAACATAAAAGATACAGCAGCGAAAACAGAGCAATCAAAAGCGTTAGCAATTTCCAAGTAACACGGTGAGTAAAGATGACAACTCAAAAATGTAGGAAAATATTCATAATTACTGAGAGAAAACTAAAGAGGCCAAACAGAGGAAATCAAAGACATCTGTAGCAATTTGAAATATTCAAGAATTCTTGAACATAAAAAAAATTATGGCTGCAGCAGCCACTGGCCAAAAATAAAATCCTATGTGTGCAGTAAGAAAAACAAAAAAAAAAAACCCAAACAAATAAAAAACAACACACCACAACTTTCTTTGGCTTGAACTAATCACCCATGCAAAACCAAAGAAAAATAAATGCTACTAAATTGTTATCTATTCTATGCAAGATATTGTGATAAAATTTTCTGGATAAATATTAGGAGACAGACATTTAAGTCCTCATACAATACATAACACTACAATATTATTTTCATGGAGTCTACAAAATCAGATTAATTCTACAGCTCTACTCTAACCATTTCCCAGGTGATTTAGGTTCATGCTGTAGGCATGCAAGATATGATACAAGTAGACAGTAAGCTGTATTTTAACATTCTTTGCCATTGATTCTTGCCCACTTGCACAACATCTACAAGATTTTTGGAGTTGCTGTGAGTGGTAAGTTTTTATCTCCAAAACCCAGAGGTTTTACTAAACACATTCTTGTCTTACTAAACTCTGATAAAGGGGGAAAGATACCAGCATTATTTTTATAATTTTGTTAGTGAAAAAATACATTGAACAATAAACCTGTCAAATGAGCAGAGGACTCTTTTCCAAGTGAATATGTAGGACGTATGCTAAAGGGGACAGAGACTAATCACAGATGCAGAGATAAGCAGCCTTCTAAATGCTGTACTAGAAGACACAGCCCCATAAAAACTCAAGGACTCCTTTCTTGCATGCTGTGATATAGTTTCCCCAGCATCACAATAGGGTGAGTGATGACTTAATTTCTGACAGCAAAGATTTCCAAAATGTAAGAGGAGCACTTAAAGCCCATTACACAAAGTGGTGCTTTGGAGTGGAATACTTCAAATAAATTCATTCATTAAAACAATGCAAAGAAATTATGATGGAAGACAATGAATATAATTAAAAAATAATAAAAAGCAAATGCTATGAAAATGTGTACTGTAGTGGTGGACTACAAAAAAAGTACATTATAAAAGAAGTGCAATAGGTATTCATGGTAGAAAAAGGACAAAGAATGATGGCGGAATTAAGGATTGTCTAGAAGTAGCATGACACCATAGATACCAAGGTCCACCACATTCATTATGTTGTAATTTTCACCCTTTGTGTACTTCATTTTGTTAGGCAAATCTTGCTTTGAACTAGATACAATAACAATCAGCGATTCTGTAACCTGCAAGGAATATTATTTCTCCTACCTTTGAAGCCCATCATAAGTTACGGTCTCAATGTAATCAAACCGGCTGTCAACCCAGTAAAGTCTCTTTGATACAATATCCAGAGTTATTCCAGCAGGCCAGCCTAATTTTGTTTTTATCAAATCCTGACGGTTTGTGCCATCCATGAAGGCCCTTTCCACTTTAGGATCACCAGACAGACTATCCCAGTCTGAGAAAAACAAATAACTATAAAGGAAAAAAAAAATAAAACCAGAAGAGTCCCATGTTTCCTTGAGATTTTACAAAAAAACATTTTACATGGATTTTAAAACCAGCACCCTTTCAGGACAGATCTTGATTCACAGCCAGCATACTATGAAAACACACTTTAAACCTCCTGCCCAAGAAGCAATTGCATTTTCTTTTATAGAATGAATCTGGAAAGAAACCTGCTTTCTCCCAGAAGACCTCAGAAATACTGAGTTTTCTTAGTAAAATACAGACTGAAGTGTACTGCCAGAAATAAACCAGTGACAACTAGGTGCATCCTAAGCAGCATCCATCACTACAACTTGCATGAAATTCCTCTTCCCAGTATCCAAGGATCCAAGTTTTCATGGCTCACGGGAGTCACTAACTTCCCTGCCTTCATTCCACCACTTTATTTCAGACAGTAGGAGGTCTGTGGATGGTACCACAACAGAAATCTTTCAGGACAACTTCTGCTTCTACAGGGCAATTCCACAGTTCCCGTGTTTTCAGAGCTGCTCATGCACATGCAACTCCAGCCATAAAACAGATTCTGCACGTTGGGAATAAAAGCAGAGCACAGCCCTCCCATAACAATTTAAGGTGTAGAATAGATTAGGAT
Source organism: Ibidorhyncha struthersii (assembly GCA_013398815.1). Lineage (NCBI taxonomy): Eukaryota > Metazoa > Chordata > Aves > Charadriiformes > Charadriidae > Ibidorhyncha > Ibidorhyncha struthersii. The sequence goes on along the minus strand of VZSZ01010263.1, from coordinate 155,611 downwards.
AAAATGTAGATGTTTAAAACCACCCTAGCTATTTCTTATTTCTCCTCTTTTTGCATGGGAATAAAAGAATTTCTGACATCTTGTACAATTACCTGACACTTATCACTTACCCAACAGTTGGATCCAGTGCTATTCCTCTAGGATTTCCAAGATTTTCAGCAATAAGAGTCACACGGTTTGTTCCATCCAAGTTAACCATATCTATTCTGTTCACACTGGTCTCAACCACGTAGAGTTTATTGTTAACCCAATCCACTGCTAGATTTTCAGGTGTGTCAACTGAAACATTTAAAACTTCTTGGAAATCAGAGCCATCGATATTAATAGAAAAAACCTGAAAACAATACAAATATTGTCAGTGCCCACATGATGCTTTGCTAATCACAAGACACACAGCAGTTGTCCTTTATCATCACACTAGGCACAGATCCACAATTGGCCACTAGATACACCCAAGTTACCCACTAAACTATTCCTTAGCTTAGGGGTTTTTGCAAAAATTTGGAAAACAATGCAAAAACTACAGGACGCTTGCCTTCAACTAGCATTTCTGCAAAATACACAAGGTAACAAACTAGAACAGCCTTGTGCTTTAGGAAACATGACAAATTGCTGGATTAAAAAAAAAAAAAAAAAAAAACACAAAAAGAGATGAGGAAAGTGCATCTTGCTTTCCTGGAATCTAAGAAAACCCAGTATTTTCACTAATTGAAAACAAATGAACATGCTTTAGCAAAGCTCTCATCAGTGACCAGAAACAAGAGGGGGAGCTCTTACTGCACTAACCACTAAGGGGAAATTACAAAGTGAAGAAAGAAAGCGAAAGCGTTCTCTGTGCTGACAGAAAGGAGAAGGCTCAGCATTGCTTTTGATCTTCTTTATAGAAGGCTAATCTTAACAGCATCATGCTTAAGAAGAAACAGTGTTGTTATCTTACAAGCAAGCTCAGAGCTACATGAAGCAAACACTATAAACACAATAATTTTATATATACGGTAACCATAACACTGGGTAATATGAAAAGCTAGGAATCATTATCCCTTTTTTGGAACAGCAGCATAAGGTTTGGAATGTATTTAAATGAAAATACAGATTACCACAAGTAAATATATGCAAGAAAAATAAGAGATTAAACAGTTGTATCATTAAAATATTCTTCAGGTCCAGGTAACAATAATCAAGCAAACCATTTAACTGTCTATTCTGTTCTTTGGAAACCTTGTTGACGGATGAGCTTATGGCATTAGGTTATCAGACAGCACACTAAATGAGATAAAGATGACAGAACACAACCCACAATTTTCTGCTTTCATTTACACCTTAATCTTAAAAAAAGAAAAGACAACCAAAACAAGTTCCCTAATAATATTTTTGTTCTAATACATCAGGTGGAGATATGCATCATATAAGAAAATTCTTAATGTCATTGTTTTCACCTGGGTGTTCTAGCTAGGACTTAATTAGATTAATTAATCCTAATTAATGAATTAGGATTTACCTATATTGGTGCAGATAAAAAGGCAGTCCTGGCCATCTGGGGTGTGCAGTGAAAAAACATATATTATCTTTTGTTTATACCTTCTACAGAGATAGCATAAATCGCCTGTCTCATGAAAGTTCAGATTTGATCCTGACTTGATTCAGACATTATCAATGCAATTGCAGTAATGGGAACTCACTGCAGCGAGAATAAAAACGTCAGAATTGTGAACAAGTCAAAAATTGTGCATACAAATCCTGTCCTACTTGACAGCCACGCAGTGTGCTCTCCAACAGAACCAACGTGGCACTGTAGTAGAAACTATAGTTTACAGCTTATGTGTAGGTTCAGAATAACAATGGTGACACCAATTTTATCCATACTTGGCGTCAGCAGGAGGCAGGCCATGGATTCTTCTTCACTCTGCATGACAATCAACATGGGGAAGAAGACTGTGGAGCTTCAGCGTTTGACCTAGGACTTTTTCTTGTTTCAGTAAGTTATGCACAGAGAAAAAGAACAAGGGTGAAGTCCAACTTTCACAAGGGTCTCCAGACTGTTTTTTTTGAATTATGCTGTTTTACTGTATCTTGAAGCTAAAATATTTCCTCTTCCAAAAAAAAAAGTAACAAAATATTGGCTCATTACACAAAATACTGTCAATATTTGTTATCCAAGCTCAATTACAGTGCCATTTGAAGTATATAAAGAAATCTGATTTTTATCATCTTGGAAGGCACACAGCTTTTACATTTTTAAATGATCATGTTTCAAAAAATTACCAAGAAAAATTTGTTCAGTTTTGAAAGAATGTCTACTATTTCTCTTAATTAGTTTTTTGGACTCCATCTCAAGTGAAATTAAAAGTTGCTCAAGACATTCCCATATAATAGGATTCTTTGTTTAATATGTCACATGTAATAGTATAGCTTGAAAAATGCAGTCATTAACATAAAACATTTCAAGGAGCTTTTTTGTTAGAAAACAAAAATACAGCCAGCTTCTGCTCTCAAAAATGAAGACCTATCACCACATTCTGGCTCTTGCAGTTCTCTACTTCCACATACACAAAAATATATTTTTCTTGAAATTTCTACTCACCTTATCTTGCACTGTATCAGTCCAAAAGATTCTGTGCAGGTAAAAGTGAAAGTCCACTCCAACTGCAACCCCACGATTCCGTGACTGCACCAAAGTACGAAAACTTCTTCCATGAAGATCTCCAATCAGTAAATCACGGCCATTGGAAAAAATAATTGATGCAACACCAGCTGAAAGCAGGGGCAACAAATATATGACTACTCTGCAGGCAAGCTATTTTGCAAAGGGGCATTGAAATATATACATACTGGTTCATACACACTGGACACCAAGTTTTAAATAGATGCTCAGACTACAATCTGTACAAATGTTTCTATGTGAGTACTAACTTTCTTTGATTTGCCTTTGGTTTCTAGACTTGGAGCAAACCAGGCAGGAATATGTATTTAAAGCCCTACCAAGTAAAACTTTCATAAACCCCCTGTGCATCTAAACTCCAAAAGACTGTTTCTACTCTTCTATTTCCTTGCTTCAGCTCCCTTAACCAAAAGGTAAACTTCATTAAGATTTTTCTGCCCCGTGAGATTCAGATATTCCTTGATTCTAGCAGGCAGGCCACGTTTCTTATCTTTTAACGTACTGCCATATCCTATCCACCTTCTTCATTCTCTCACATCTCATCAGAAAATCTTCGCTGTATCTTAGAATAGAAGACAGATTACAGCAAGTCTTTGAAGGAAAGCTCACTTTCAAAGCAGATGCCTGTTGAAAGGCTTGGCGTAAGTCTGACAAGAATATATTTAAGTCCAAATCCTGTTCATCCTACACATAAAACTCTCCCCAATTAAAGCAAAAATGAATCCAGGGAAACTCATTTAAATCAGGTATGTAATTCCCCCATTAATAAGACAGAGAATCAATGCTTTACAAAAAACTCACTGGCCCAAGTCACGCTAATTTGAATTGAAAGCTTCTTGTGAAAGATACAGAATTTTTCTGGAAACAACAATCTTTCCCAGTGCTGGCATGTGCATGTCTTAACACAGTTGAGCATATTTCATTAGCTCAAAACATTCCCTATTTTTTGAGGACATACTTAGAAAATTGCAAGATGATGACTGCTCTGCAGACGTGGCTGAAGAAAGAAGGAAGGGGGGAGGGAACTGAGCACTTCATGCTTTTCTAAGAAGCAAGACTGCTAATCAGCTGTGCCAAGCAAGGACTCCCATTCCCACTGAGTTCCTGCAGGCAGGAGCACCTGCCTCACACAAAAGCCTGTTAGGCTATTACACGTCCACAAAGAAGGGCTTCCCAGGGTCTGCTTTCAGAACAGAGCAGGAGGTGAACAACCAGGAGCAGCTGCCTGCTGTTGATGGGGAACCCCACTCTGTGTGAGGCAAGCATTCTTGCAGGGTTCAGACTCTGGGACACTAGAGGCCAGGAGCATGGTTTCTCTCCCAGGCAAGTGTTTGAGCTTACCATTCAGCAAAACCATCTTCTTGCATGGCACAGTCCTTCTAGAAAAAGCGAGGTTTCCTGATTTCTGAGGTTTCCCACTGAGTTCCACAGAGAGCAGGTCAGGAAACTGCCTCACACAGGAGCACAATTTGGTCTATTAAGGAGGGCTCCAGCAATGACCTCCCAACTCTGTGGAAGTCAGGAATGCTGAGAAAGTGCTAGAGCCCAGATGACATTGTTTTAAGGAGAAGCAGCCCTGATGAGGCAATCAGCTCCATCAGCCTACACATGCCAGCAGATGCAGTCTCTTGATACTTGCTGATGTCCTAAATGCTGTCCTGGCCTTAAGTCCTTATGGCCAGAGCTGAGTTAAAATCAAACACCTTTGTACAGCATAGCCATGCAAACTGCCCCATTTTATCTAACTCTATCTATTAGTCCAACAACTGCAAGAGACTTGCACTGCTGCACACTGACCTGAAGTGTTGGCCCGGCAATGCCGATGATGTTCTAAGAAATAACCTTCCACACAGTGGCACTGGTGATGTCCCACACGATCTTCACACAGCTGGTCACAGACACCCCACATTTTGCAGTCATCAAAATCTGTTAAGTGAATAATGCATATTTATAAAAAATGCTGTGTATTAAAGGGATGTCATTATATTTGGGAAGCTGCAAGTTTGTCTTCTCTGCCTGCTTTCTATCTGTTTGCAAAAACTGTGGCATGGGAAAAGAGGTTTTGTATGTTTTTCCACGAATGTTTCCATTTTCTATTTCTCAGTAACAAAACAACTGATGTTTGCTGCCCAGGGACCCACCTGTTCCCTTTCCCCCCCAAAAAAAAAACCCAACCCACACCTGTCAGGAGAGAGGAAAGAATCACTGGAAGGGATGTCATTGCCTACTTTCCACAATACAGAATATGTCTATGTAGAATTCTTCCTGCAACAGATCTGTACACTTTGCATACACACACTTGGCTGGATTCAAGCCCGCCCTGAAGGAGAGCCCTACCTTTATGTTAGTGCAGTGCTCAAGCAAGTAAGTCCTGCTAAAAGGCAGTGTTTATTAGCTCCAACTTGGTACCATGCTAACAAGAGTCTGATTTCCAATTAAAAGCTGGCTGTGCACCAGAACCAGCTAGCAAAATGTACAAAGAAGTTCAGTTTGGCATACAAAATACCATATAGGTAGAGGCTGCAGCTAGGACGACCCAGGAAGTTTTCACAGATGTGCTCTACAATCAATTCCCCGGGCTGCTGCAGAATCTTTTACTTCTAAAATTGTGAAATATTTAACTAGTCATCTTTTAAAAACAAGGATTTTTAACATTTTGATTTTCTAAAAAAAAAAATAAAATCAGATCTCAACACTGTCTGGTGTTTCATCCTATTTCCTATCTGTGATTATTTAAAGCCCAGGAGATCTCTGACACTACTTAACACATGGTTTTGACATTAAAATCTGACCTCCTTCACTTGAAAACCTGAGTAGAATGAGTACATTACATTGCTTGAACCTGGTAATTTTACCGTTAAGCCGAAAAAGGAGAAAATGAGATCTCATATATTCTTCCTACTGGAACTTCTGGTTTTAAACATTTATTAACACATTAGTGAAATTTAAATACTTCCTAGATAGTACATTTTGGTACTGAAAAAATGTTCCCAGTAGCTTTCCAGCTTCCATATGTGTTAAAAACCTTCACTATACAGTGAGCCAGAAGCAAACAAAGAGAAGACAAATTGAAAAGATTATGGATTTAAACAGTAATATACTTCGCTAATACTATAGTTTCATTCTTCTGGCCTTAAACCAATAGCATTGATTTAAACTAAGATCTGGAATTATACAGTACTGAATGTGAGCCGCTCCCCCATGACAAGTCTTGCTCCCACTATAAATATATGCCTAGATCTTGACAAACCAAAACACATTTACTCAGATTAACAAGCCAGAATCAGATAGCTAGGTTTACAGGGCAGTCAAAGAACAACAGAAGACTTACTGGGACTACACCACGTTTACAAATGTATCCTTCATGTATTTCCCACGTAAGAGTGACAGAACTGAGCAAATTTAGTGCCTGGAGTCAGTGCATTGATTCCTTCTCTCTATTGAGCATAACCATTCTGTTGCAGCTCATACAGCCCTAGGTCACCCAGTATTCTCAAAAATACAGAAATATCATTAGAGACTGAGCACCTGGAGTACTTTTAATAGCACAAACACCATAGCTTGGGTCAAAAACCCATAGCAGATATTTACCAAGTTTCTTTCATTCAGCAGTGCTAAACTTGATGATTCTGAAGTTACTCTATTTCCAGTTGCCAAGATAAATCATTTATACCACTAACGGTTTGTGCCACCAAGTTACAGCAGCTACAGAATAGAAATGCAACACCAAAATACCTCACTTACCTTTACATTCTTGCAAATATTCTTCATTTTCATGTAAATAATGTATATACGGAAATGTCATAGGAGATACAGCTATTCCATAGTGCAAATACAAAGCACTCTTTTCATTTTAAAGTACAATGTTCTACCATCTTCATATACAGCCACTTTCAAAAAGTACCAAAAACTTCAATATCATTAACTGTTTTTCCAGGCATACACCACCACCTATCCCTAGAGTAGAAACAAACTCTCCCCATCTAACCACTAAAAGACATGTAAAAAAACTGGATAATAAAACAGCCATCCAAAAGTAAATCTTTTTCAACATAATCATGCTCTCACTATGTCATTAATGGTCTTACTGAAAGAGATCTTTACGATATCTCTCTGGTTTGTTTCTGTGCCACCATGCTGCCATTGTACTAAGATTTTTATTCTCTTGCTGACTCTTGAGATTTTCTGTCTGTCAGTACATTCACCCATTTGGAACTTACTCACCTTCCTGGAATCCTAACTCTCCCAATGAGCTGTGAGAATGTACTAGATACCTGCAACCACTGTACTTCACTTACCAATACAAGTACGACTGTCATTGCTACTTATTGTATATCCTGCAGGGCAATAACACATCCCTCCTGATGGAGAAGAATGACAGCGATACTGGCAACTCAGAGCAGCACAATGTGATATGTCTAAAAAGGAAATAGAATAATTCAGAAATACAAGTATTACCAGTAGAACAACTTTTTGGCTTACAAACAGTTACAAAACTACAGTGTTTTCTATGATGAGGCTACAATTTCAGGAACGGCTTCTTAAAACAAATCTGCACAAAAAATTATGTTTTAAGTTCCACAAAATCACATATGCTTACATATACACAGGCAAGGAAATGGAATACAGAAGATAAACTACTTTATAATAGGTTTTCAGAACAGTGTTAAAGGATAAACATCAGTCTTCTATGAACCACCACTAGTAAGTGGCATGTAAAAAGCCATCTGCAACACCATCTTTCTCTGGTTCTACAAGACCTACTTGTAAACAACGCATCCTCGACCTCCATCTATTGGCATGTAACCTCATAATTTACACTCTTATACAGAAAAAAAAACGTACTACATTATATTAAGAAGAATACGTATATTACTCCAATATATTAGAATCTATTGGTTGGGTTGTGTCCATGGAGAAACTCTTCTTTATTCTTTTTTCCTTCACCACTTCTCCTTCTCCTTGTACTACTACCTAATAAACAATTCAGTGATCGGTGATCAAATTATGATTGTAAAGCACTTACTGACTTCCATCTCCTTCCTTTTCATCTTCCTTTTTCTCAGTTTCTTCTGTTAAACCCCTTGCTTTGCAGCCCACATCTGATGTTACTACTAAACCACTCAGCAAAAGCAAGAGACGCTTTTTCACAATAAGGTTTCATTTCCCATTTTTTCTGCCCTCCTATTCCAAAAGGCATGATTTTATTATTAAGAATTTTCCTCTTCCTAGAAATTAAAAATGTAAAATACCCTGGTCCTGATTCTCAGAGGGAACCAATGTTTGTAAGAGTGAAATTAACAGGAACTATGTGTGCTCACTGCCTCCAACAGAGAAAACCCAGTGTACCACTAACTGGAGAACCAGACATCCCAGGTGAAAAGACATTTTTGAAAACTCTAATCTAAGTGACTTAGCCAAGGCTCAGGATACACTAATTCAGTCCTGTGCTCTGATCAGTACACAACATTTCTTCTTACTTATAAAAAGCAGAAAACACAGGTAATTAAACAAAAAAGGCATATAGCACACTTTTCCCTGCCTTCTTGAACAAATTTTACGATATGGAAATTAAGTTAAAATCCTTATTTGTGAAACTTCAAGTACAGATTTACAAAAGGAATGGTCTGTTCACAGCATATATGCCTCTTTCTGAACATCTGGTCAAAACAGTGCCAACAAAAATGGTGAGCTTCCAAAATTTCTGTGTTGTTTAGGAGACAAAAGGTGAATGTAAAGAGACATCAGTGCTGATGTTTCTGCTAGTCTGTGCATGCTTTTGATTCTAATACATACTGCAATGTCTGCCCGCAGTGATGTTCGTTTCATCTTCTCCAGCAGGGCAGTCTGCAGCCCCATCACACACTTTCCCAATTGGAATGCAGTGCCCTGACCCAGGGCAGGCCCACTCTCCTGGATAGCATTCATGGTGACCGCTTTCTATGGAAAAGAAAAACAAGAACTGAGGAGTATGTTTCAAATAGTACTTAGAATTTCTTCCCTAACAGATGCTTCCCAAAGCATCTCTATCCTTCATTATTCAGTTTCTTGTTCTTGCACACAGCTGGGAAAGCCTATAAAAGCAACATCATCTATACTTCCTTGTTATGCTTTCTTTTACCTTCAAAGTACAACGCGCAATACTTGTGCAGACACACGAATCCTTTTAGTTTTCTGTGTTGTTAGAAACAGTAAAACCATTTAGCTTTAGACTAACTGGTGTACTGGAAATGGAACTATACTTTTGTGGTTTCAAAACACACAAAGACTGTCTGCATAAAGAGAATAATGCTCATCATGGAAAGGCCAATGAAAGAGAAAAAAACCCACACTTTCATTCATTAAAATTTCTGTTTCTGGAATGCCAAATCTTGGCAGGAACTGAGTTATTTTCATTTTCAACCAATAGATCTTGGTTATTAGGACCTTCATGTCACTTAACAGATGACCTGAAAAACCTCCACAGGAAAAAAAAAAAAAACACAAAAAATGTAAGAGAAGATGTAAAAGAAAAAAAGATGTTGCTATACGCTAAACAGTTTGCATCATACTCACTATCCAATAATAACTCTCACACAGATCCCAATAAAAAATATTGCATAATTAAAAAAAAAAAAAAAGAAACGGGGGAAGATTGGATTCTAAGGTTTTCACAGAATTAAAATGGATCCAGAACATCTTGACTGGTCAAAATTTCATAGAATCAGCTTAGTGAGGTCTTCCTCTCAAAATGTCATTATTAGAAGTTAGCATTAGTATTTACCACATCCTCTTTCGTCTTCATTATCTTCACAATCATCATCTCCATCACATACCCAGCTTTGATGAATGCAACGGCCACTTGGGCAAGTAAAAAAGTTGCCTCTGCAAGTTGCGTAAGCTAAGGAAAGAAACATGAGAAAAATCAAACTAAGTGACTAAGAGGTTAGAATTAGTCATATTGTCTCATAGATAAATAATCATTTATAGTCTCTCCTGGAAACATGAACCAGTTCCATATCTTGTATACACTGTAAACACTGCTGGTTTGCTCTGGTTTTAGGTATGAACTTTATTTTAGCATACTCTGGTTCTTTACAGAAACAAAAGGGAAGGCTAAACTTCTCAATTAATTGTGCAAATAGAAGCAGAGCACCTTATTAACAAGGTTCTTGAAGGTGGTCCTGACAAGGAAATGATACTCAAGACATCAGGAGATAAAATATTTGTATGCCTTGTACTCAGAGAAACAGGAAAAAAAACAATGAACACTTTTGTCAAAGCCCTCCATGGTTGGGAAACACTCCCTGCTAAGAGTTCAGAAACATTTGGAGGACAGGCATTGCCAAAGACATAAAAGAGAAATATCTGGGGCATGGAATCATACTGGTGTGAGGTCCTTGGTAGGAAAGAGCAACTAAATGGCAACACGTGACCTTCCTACAATGCAGAATATAAAACTAACTTAGATCCTATAATCAGCGGGGGACCTTTTTAAATATATAGCTTACACAAGTGATAACTCTACAGCCATGATTCTGGCTGGAGATGCAATACTTTGGCATACCCTGATAGTGAAGAAAAGAATGAGCTAGAAGTCCCCAGAAATGGAATAGTCAAAGACCTTACATGAACATCTAAAGAACAAATAACTAACAAATAACTATCTGTACAGTTATCTGTCTGTAAAGTTGAACACTATAGTCACTAGGAATAATTCTAGAAGATCCATTCCATCTGTCAGAAAATAAAAATGCAAAAAAGAGCCAAACAAATTTGGACAAAACCCAATAGGATGCTGTATCTAACTGAGCTTTCAGAGTGAAGGAGTTACCTTTGGGTCACACTGAAATGAAGAAAATGACAATAATATGAAGAAGTGAAACTGTATGTGTTAAGAAGCAAACTGCAATTGAATCCAGCAAATTCAAATAGTAACCACACACCCAGGCACTTAGCAGCAAAGACAACCTGAAAAAAGTCTATCAAAGTAGCAATTTTCATCTTTCCGTACAAGAAGGTTGTTGTAGGACAGTGGCAACTTTTGATGGCTGTATAGGCAAGCAATCTACTTCCTGCTATCTGCTTGAACCAGTTCTTAGTAAAAGAGTTAAAGAAAGTGGGGAAAAAAAAACAACAAAACCATCATACTGCAGGAGTTTTCATCACTCCTATCTCCACAGTCATCATCATGGTCACAGATAAAGGCTCGTGGGATGCATTCTCCATTAGCACACTGAAACTGCGTACTGGTACATCCATGTGCTGAAAGACATTTTAGCACAGAAAGATATACAGAAAATCTGTCAGAAAACAATAGTCTTTACCTTTAAAAGAGGGTCTATAAAGCATTTTTTTGAGGAATCACTCTGCATGTGGTACTTACTACAATTTGCTTCATCAGAAGAATCTCTGCAATCAACTTTGCCATCACATCGCTGGCTTGCATTAAAACATGCTCCATTTGCACATGATAACTGTTCACATCTTGGGTAGTCTACAATAAGAAGTTCTTCAGTATTAGCCAGAAGGTTAGACTATAGAGTATAACGAGTCGTATATACCCAGTGTCAACAGAATATCTTGATTTATAGGAAAAAAAAAAAAAGAATACAAAACTTCCCACACTACTACTGACAAACAATCCATTTATCCAGTATATTGTCTCCTTCAACAGATATTTAAGAATATCCTCTAGAGAGAAGCTACCAAACCTTGCAAGAAATAAAGGAAAAATTAGATGCCCTCCCACACTCCAAAAAGATTTGCAACCCAAAGAGTGTACAGTATGATAGAAAACAATGTAACACAAAAGGAAAGCAAGCACAGAACATTTGTTTTATTTACTTGTACCTCAGTTTTACACTTCATTGATCTTAATAAAAGTGCTTAGGCAGAAAAGGAATTCCTGAAATTTACGGTTCCTAGGTCCTCTTAGAATGTCATGAGTTCTCAAACTCAGAAACTTCAGGTTTTTATGGTTTTGTTCTAATTAAGCCAAGGATGTTGAACTTCCAAGTCGATGATCAACTTTACAACCTCTGTTTTTTATTACTTGTTTTCCCCTTCCCAAACCAAAAAAGATTCTGCAGAATGAATGATTTTTCAATTTCTCACTGTTCTACTTATGTAGATGACCTACAGGTCACAAGGGGTTATTTCAAACAACTTAAAACCAATTCTGAAAATACTTCTGCATACAAGCAGTCGGTGAGTTCAGTGGAACTATCCAAAAAAATTAAGCATGTGCACACACTAGAGCTGAGTAGGAGAATATGAGCTTAGTTTAGCTCATTGCCATGTAGGCAAAAGATACTTATTTCAGGCAAATGCCAAAAAAATTAATAAATAATTACTATTTTTAGAAGTGAGATTTATTGAATCCTTGCCTTTATATGGAAATACAGGTAGATAAATGAACTCAAGAAACAGAATAATCAAATTTAATTTTGCACCTTTTAGATTTTCAGTTTGAATTCTTATCCCATTTTACTTTCATACGAGTTAATAAAGCAGATAGAGCAGGCTGTCACTTAGGCACATTTTCACTCATACTCTTGGAATTCAAAACATGGATTATAAAATTACTCAAGCAAAACTCAGAAAAGCTGCAATTTTTCCAGGACACAGTGGCAAAACTATTTTGCTTGCTTCTGCTGTTCTATTCCCACTAAATATCACATTCCCACTAAACTTCAGTCACCTATAGAATAGGCTTACATGATTTTAACTGTTAAGCTCTTAATATGAGAGCATAAACAGCTGTGTTGATGTCCACTACAAGTCTAGCCAGACTATCTCCCCGCTTGACTCATTTATATTTCTTTCATTTTCACTGCAATTAAGTCCACAACTTGCAGGTAGGAACAGCATGTGCCTAATCAGAGAATAGTAGTTGCAGATTACTGGGGTTCCAGCTACAGCGTTCTTACCTGTGGCCTTCTGGCGCTAGCTCCCAGACCTTCCGTTCCAAAAGCCTGCACTGACAATGCCCACACATGCCCTAAACATGATTAGCACTTTTTTACCCCACTTCTCAATCGGACAAACTCCCTTCTAACACAGACATTTCATCCATTTCTTGCTTGGCTTAGGCTTAGGAACAACTCAAAGTTTTGGAAATAACATGGATTCTGACGCCTTAACTCTTCCTACAGAAAGAAAGGCAGGCCTGACCCAGGGCCACGTTTTATGCTCACTGTGGAATCAATGTCTCTTCCCTGTCTGGAAGCAGAAAAGCCATCACACGGAGGAACCATCAGGAGTTCTGTGGCATAGCAGGAAATAGCTATGGCAGTACAAAAGTACTGTAAATATTATGGGGCACATGTAAGAAAAAGAACAATAAAAGGTATTTGTTTTGTAACTGCACTGAAGTGGGAAAGCTTTTAAGGGGATTTATAATGGACAGCTTTGTAATTTTCCTCATCTTTCTTCATATCCCACAGAATGACCTCTACAGTGATGTTCCAGACTGTTTCTGATGGACTGAATGTCAAACAAATAGGAAGTTGAACCCATTGCCTTGCACCATCTGTTTCTTCAAGAATGCCCAGGCAAACTAAGGATCTAGTCAGTAATAAGATTTTCTCAAGTTCATATTAAACACCCTTAGAAGAAGGGAGACTTTGTGAAAGTTTTATCTCCTGCAGCAATCCTCAAGAAGTCCTCAGCCTGGAGAAGTCTTTCTTTATTATATTACGTAATCTAGTATATAAATGCAAATCATTAGAAAAATACCAAGCAGGGCAGTAAGTAAAGATGTTTTGAAGACACTTCAAAATACACATTCTCACTACATTGGTGGTTTACTAGAATGTGAACAAATACCTCTTTTTCCTTATTTTCTTTTCAGATCTGTTTGGTCTACAGATTCTCTATTTTAACTGTAGTTGCAGAAGCAAGAACCTTCTTTGAAAAGCCTGATGGACATTAATTTAACTTTTAAACTCTATACAGGTAATCCCATTCCCAATCCCCTGTCTAAAGACCAATCTTAGTAAATTATAGTTCTGATCACAGCTTTCTCCCTGATCTGAAAGATACTTTTCACTGCATTGTGCATTGGACATTGCACCTTATAGCATATTATTTTAATAAAGTAGTTTTAGTTATTTGGGGCATGAATCCACCTGAATAACAGCAAAGCTGTGGGTTACACCAAAGGCTGTAGGCAATGCACTCCAGGGTTCAGGAGCGTCAGTGACATCAGTTCAGTTCCACAGCAGCTGGGATAGCCATCCACACTTTTATGGTAGGAAAAGTAGCAAAGATGATACAAGAATCAAGCAAGAAATGTTGGCTTCTGTGAGGGCCAACCACTGTGCTACATTTTCCAACAGCTTCTTAGCTAAGGCCCCTGTGGAAATCACACACAAGATGCATCTCTGGCATTGCGCTTCTGGTGGTCTGTCTATGTTGAGAGGACGAAGGAAACCAAAACAGAACTTCATAACAATACTAGGATATCTGAAAATGAAGGACTGCCTGTCCTTGCAGTTGTGAAAAAAACAGGACTTAAACTCCCTTTCTTTCTCTCCAAAATTTAGAAAACATTGGCAATGAGTGAGCTGAGTTCTTCTGCTCCCTATGACCAAATGGAAAGTTCTGAATAGGAAAAGAAGAATCTGGACCTTGGCAGTGGGGATGGTAGGAATGGGATGAACCCCCTAAACGGGAAGACCCATACAACCTAGCTTAATGAAAAGCTCTGCAGCAAGGAAAGTCTGGAAAGCGAGTATCATGACATTTTGAATTTAAGTTGGAAGGTCTTACATTAGACACTGCATTTTGGGCTTGCACAATAAACATTTCCTAGCTTTTATTTGACTTTTTTTAAACCAAAGATTTCTCTGTACACACCTGATCCCAGAGCAATGCATTTGGGTATAAAAATCCACAGCTATGCAAGAACTGATACTGATCAGAGAACATGATCATACTGTCTCTGTTCTAGGGGGGCACATGGAAGAAGTGTCAGCGCTGTGTGAGTGACTGGGAACTATGTAAAAAACAAAGGGAGGGTTCTCTTCCAGGAACTCAGACATGTCTTTTTCTAGTTCAGTGACAGATGGATTAGAAAGAGCTAAAAAGGAAGGACAAGGTTCTGAGTTAAAACGACAATAAGGTAGGTAGTTTGCATCTAATGACAGAATGTCTGAGAATACAGCTGTACAAGAGGAGAGTGAAAGGAGATAGTATAAGTCTGAACATGGCATCAGGAGAGAAAAGTGAAGGGACAGAAAAATATAAACACTGTTTTCTTTCACCTTGCTTTTAATTGTGAAGACCCTCCAATATGAACATTGTTTCCTTTATCTTTTCCTCCCAAGAACCTTTGGCTAATTACAGAAAACTGAAAAGAAAAGATTTTTTCCTAGTGATCACAGTTCCTAGAAGATAACATGAGCTTTGTGAAAACGGGGAAATCCAGCTACGTTCATTCAAGTGCTCAGGAAGAAAGGGAGCTCTCCTTTCTCTCCCCTTCCTCTCAGGCGTCTCCTTTTCTTAGCCAAAATACTTCTCCATAATCTGTCTCCCCCATGGTATGCCAGCACTTCAGTTGCAAAATATAAAACACTGGCAAATGCCAGCAAAAATGACAGATGAGGCACCTTGCTTCTTGTAACATACAAACTGTTTGGGGGCAACAGCTGCAAACATATTTAAAGGGCACGTTTCAATGTACACATGTGAAAGATGCTTGAAAGCTATGTCACAGGAATTGCCAAACCTACATTATTTTGCTCTCTGCCTAACACTTTCGTGCTGGAAATAAATCCATACAAAAACAGTAACAGGAAATAGTTGCAACGAGATATTTGATTCAGCAGACACCGATTTCAGTCACACAGTCAGGAAGCGTAACCTTCTCAATCCTAACCGATGTAACAAGGAGAAAGAAAAAAAAGGGGCAATTTCCTACTTCCAAGTGTCATTCCTTTATTGCAGCAACATTTCAAAACATTTTACAAAATAAAATTAATTAAAACCCTTTGACTCACTGCCATGAGTCACCACCTCACAGTGGGCAAATCATTGCCCAGACAGCTCATAGCCTATCAGAGACACCAGGAGGAAGACCCCAAGCCCAAGAGTCCTATGAGCAACATGTATCAGATAGTGTTCATAGCAGACATGCTTTGAGATCTGGCAGACCGACAAGACCCTCATTCCTGGGGTTAATTCCTGATTTTAATCCCTGCCACTCTAGTCTTTGGCTGCCTACCTTACCTTGCTCCAGTTTTGCTTCTTCCCTGTCCCAAACTCTCCCTGGTGGAGATACTTCTTCCAGCCTGAACTTCTGCCTTTTCCTGTAGCTGCTACGTGTAATTTGTCCAACATCAACATTAGCCTCTGACCATGGCCCTTTTCTTCCTTCTTCAACTACATCTCTTATGATCTCTTCAGTTCTTGGTCTTTTTTCACTTTCACCCTGATCTCTGCAAATTCATCCCAGACCTGGCTGCCCACTTCCTGACCACAACAGCTATTTAGCGTAGCAAACAAGGCAAGAATTAACAGGTTAGGCAGTTGACCCATGGCAGCAACTCAACATCAAAATTAGAATCAAAAATCCAGAGCTTCTGGGCCTGCACTCAGCCCATCAGCCGCAAAAAACACATCTTTAAAATACTTCCCCTTTCTCCCTCATGGCCTCAGTGCAGTGCTCAGCTGCCAGAGCGGTATCCAGGAAGGTTATTCTATCAGTCTCAGCAAAGCAAAATGGACATGGCTGGGATTTTCATTTTTCAACTGTGAGGCTGAGGCAGGAGAGAGAATTCTACCTTTAATTGAAAGAAATAAAATATGTAACATGGAAAAAATGACACCAGTATTGGCTGCTTACTCCCAAAAAGTATTTGCTATCCCAAACAGTCTGCCATTTCATTCTACATTTCTGGTTTTAAAATTAAAGTATTTGCTAGCTGCTGACTATCAAAAAGCTGGGAGAACAATCTGACACATATATTTAAAGAAAATAAAAACCCCACAATTTTATGAAATTAAAACAGCTTCAATGCACTAATTACATGACCCGTAGCTGAAACATTGTTCTGATGTTTATCTTAGCCTCTGCATGGGTAGTTTTCCCTTGCTGTTAATCCCATTAGCAGTAAAATGGACTAAGGCTTTGAATTCCTTTGTTCTGTTTTTTTTTTTTTTTTACATGTTTAATTGCTAAGTTACTTCATATTTGAGGCATTTTGCATTTGACTAGTTTCTTAAATAATGTAACTCATTCAGCAACAAAACTTTACAGTCTTCTTTATCTTCTTTACAGTCTAAATCTGCTTCCAGACAGATCAGTGAGTGCAAGGCCTAAGTAAATAGATATGATAAGTTTGCATTTTGTTAGCCTCCGTGAAATAACATAATCACTTCTAAATAGCTTTATTCTTTCATGGATGTTTCATTTTTATTTATGAAATCTTTTAGTGTAAATTAAATAAAGGAAAAATAATGACTAAGGAAAAGGCCAAAATAGTGATATTCCTCTTATATTTGTTTATATCAGATAGTGTGGAAAATGAAATGGATGAAACAGTGGGAAAAATTAATATTCAAAGCCAGTATTACAATCAGCTTTAAAACAGTAAAATCTAACACTTAGACTAATCCTTACTGTATAGTTAATCATAAAATCACCAAATTATTCATTTTATCTTATGGCTTCTGTTTAAATTTCCAGGCTTTGCAAAGATGGAGAGGCAATAAAATTAACCAGCCTTTCTCGAAGGATCTTGTCATTATATTTCTTGATCCTCTTGTCTCCAGCACCATCACATTTCTTTAAACTAGTCCAACACTCCTACTTTCAATGTTCCAAGTCACAGTCATTCTTCTGTCTTAGAGGGACTGTCAACACATACTCTAATAAACGAGAGTAGAGGTTGTTGAATGATATGAGGCAGTCCCTCTCCCTGGGGCTAAATATGCTGCTGTCACAACAGTCATGGGGCCTACTGACTGATGCAGCGATGACTGGGTTTCCCACACAGCAGTAAAGCGCTGCTGTTAAGGTACCTAGACACCCCTTTCCAAACTGCCTTTTTAATTTACTTAGTTGAGAATGTTAAACATGAAAGAAAATGTGCACTTCAAGTTTCAAACATCACGGCGGCTTCTAGTCTGAAGTAAGAATTGTGAGTACTGTCTTTAGGACTCCATTCCCAGTCCACAGATTTACTGCATTGTAACAATTACACCATTTCATCTGGCTGTTCCACACTGTATTCCATGACTACTCACAGATTTCTCAGAGATGCTGAGCAGTTCCTCTTTTTTAATTCACAGACAATGCATTTTTTAAACAAATATCTTTTCTTCAGTTTTTTTTTAATGTGTCATAGATTTGCTAAAATTAAGTTACCAATCTCTTTTCTTCCTCTAAACTTTAAGAGAAAAAATGCCAAGCTACAGAAGACTTTCTTCCAGCAATGATATGTGGTACTTTGGATCTTGGCTTTTGTTGTGTTGGTGACTTCAGAATTGGCTGTGGGTCTATCACATAGAAAAGTTCCAAGCTGGCTCTCTCAGCAACCTTTTATTCCAGAGCACCATATAGTTCTAAATCACCTCTCATTCTACAGAGTGTACATTTTAGCCACTTGTGAGTCAGCGACAAAACACACTGGCTGACCGTGTAATATGTTGGTTTTCCTTTACATAGCATAGCATATGCCCTTTTTTCCTCTATGCGCAGCCATTAACAACACTTTATTTCTTCCTTCTTTATCTATTCTTCAGCATCCTAGCACCTCTACCCCCACCTCCTGCCCCAGGGTCTGGTTCCGAGCAAAGTTTACAGTTATGTCTTTTTCCCAAAGGCACACTAAGTTCTAACAGCTGGAATAGCAGCTCATATGTTACATGTCACTCATGACATGTACAAAGCTTTTCCTTAATACTAACAATGAACAGACAAGCTGCTACACACTGTTGTGTCACTATTAGGCAAAAACAACTCTGAAAAACGTAGCCTCTATTCTGTGGCCAGCTGTCCTTTTCATCAGTATTCAACCTAGGCCAGGATCTAGGGAGGCAGTCACCAGACAGTCAGGCAGCCTCAACTCTGGGGAAGTTAGACTGAAAAAAACTATTTGTCCATCTGCATTTTGTTGGCACAATATAAAGAGCTTATCTGAATACAATCTGACCCAATGCCGCTTCATCTCCACAGGAAACTGCAGCCTGGAATACAAATGCTTTTGAAAGGGTCAAATTCCCTCAAATAAGTGATTTGGGGCTAAATTCTGCTTTGCTATACAGGTTATAGTTACCACTGATTTCACTAGGAGTATGCAAAAAGAATATGAAAAAATTTGACAGTTAGTTCTGACTCTCCTAAGGCTTTAAGCCATTTAAACACGGTTGCTTTTTTCCAATGCAGTATTAATTATCTTTCAGGCAATGACAAACAAGAAGCCCTGATCCTATGGTAGCAGTTTGCATTTGAGTTCTGCAATAATGGATCTGTATCAGAACATCAGCCCTAATACACAAAAGAATCTGAAGTGAAACTCCCGTAACAAGAAGCATATTGTGGTTATCCTGTCCGTCAACAAGCCCTTTAATCTTACAAATTTATTAAAATGCCACAGAGAGATGAGATGAAACCAGATATAGTGCTAAGAGTTAAGACTCACGGCAGACTCTTTCATCTGTTCCATCAGTGCAGTCCTTTACTCGATCGCACCAGTATGCACTCGGGATACACTGTCCATTTGAACATGTGAACTGCTGACTTGAGCATGTCCTTCCAGCTGCAAGAAACAGGCACTCAATCAGTCTTTTCAATCAACCAAGATTTTTTTTATGCAGAAAGATATTTTCCCTCCTCCTCTTTAACTACTCCTCCCTTCTCACAAATATTAGCAGTCTTTCTCCCCCTGTACCTTTCTGTACTCACGGAGATTAAAAAACACTGGACGAGCACATGGCAGATAACATGGCTCTGTGAGGCCTTCTGTAGCCTGCAAGATCACTGCTCTTCTCCACTGAAGGGGTTGACCTCTAGGTTAAAAATTACCTCCCTGTAACAGTTCTGCCTAAAAGATTAAATTAGCAATTCTCACTGTTTTAAAGTTCTCTCTATTATTTTGTTTACCAAGTCAAAATCTGTCAGTAACTGTAATTTATTTGGTCAACTAGAATGCCACAATGTAAACACAGCAGAGCTGGAGGTAAGACACTGCTTTCTAATACAGCCGCCTCAACAGTCAGGAATATTTTACGCTTATAACTAATAAAGGATCAAGAATGATTACGTCTCTTCTCATGACAGCTGTGTCAGTGAAAAGCAACCACATAAAACTGTGCAATTCCACTTTGATTCCACTACTGCTAAATTAAACTCTCTCTTCTTCTCTGGCAAATTAATTGAATCTGTGAAGATATAGCTGAAGGGCAAAACTACCACTAACTTTTCCTCCCTCTGTCACCTGCACATTTGTTTCTTTCAAACTCATGCGATATCTCAACACCATCCCAGTCTATACACTGGCTGCTTTACAGGAGCTCTCTACTCCTCCTTCTGTCAGCAGTGCTAGCAAAGTAAGATCAGCTACTGGGATACTAGTGTCACAAGGAAAAACAAGAGCAATACAGTAAAGTAGAACAAACTTGTTTTAATTCTGCATGTGTGACTTCCAGAGCTGTCGGCCATTTTTCTCAGGAAAAATTTTTAACGTTTCAAGAAGGAAAAGCTTCTCCGGGATCCCCAAGCACAGAGATAAAAAGTCACTTTAGAAGAACAAGGACAAATACCAGGAGATGGCTCAAGAACAGCAGCAGCAGCACAGTGCCACTGTATAGTTACTAACACTCATGATTAACCAGTACACAAAGAACCAGGTTACAGTGACCCAGTTCAAAAGTCAACTCAGAGCTGGTGCTCACTTTGCATTTTGTATCTACAAATTCCTTAGTTAAAACATAACCTGCAATTGTGCTGACACTTTCTCAGAGGAAGAGGGGAGCAAAAGGCAGTTAACCTTAGTTCCAATTTTTCCATCCTCAGCAGGAACAAATATCAAGATATAAAAGCACAAACCAAGTCTTTAAGCAAAATCCTTCCAAAAATTAAACCTCTTAACCCCCAAAAAAATAAAGGGGGTTAGTGAGTAGCTCCAGAGTGGTTCAGTTTAAAGAAGTGACCAAAAAACTATATATAGAATCAAAAGGAAAATAAATGAATCTTATCCTCATCACTTGCAGTAACTTCTAATACAAGAAGTAGCAGGAAATCGGTTCTTTAGAACACTACAATGCTTGCTCTTCCTGTCTTATGCAGCAACGCAGAGAGTGTAATCTGGTGCAATAATCATCTCAGTTCACTGTTCATCACTTTGGCACATACTTAACTGTATGTAGCACTTAAACTGCTTAACCACGAAATTAAAAAAAAAAATCAGAGTAACATATTTTGTTATTATCAGTATTTATCTTGTTATCAATATTGAAGAAAGAAAGAGCCTATGGCTATAGCAGTTAGGCTGCTAAGTGATTTCTTAAAATATACAGAGAACATTAAAAAGTTCAGTTTAAAACAGCAATTTAGACATGATTAATACACTGTTTAGCATATTAAAGTGAAATACTAATAGGAATTATGTCCTAAGTTTAAGCTGTCCAAATGATAACAAAAGACTAGACTTTCACCCCACACCAGGGCTTTTGGTATTCCTCCTAGCTGAATATGAGAAAGAACGGTTCTGGTCGTTTTAAGTAATAATGCCATTAAATAGCATCACTGAAGATGGTACAAGAATCTTTAGCAATATTTATGTCAACTGACTGATAATTCTTCCTTTTCCATATACATATAAATTTAAAAATTTTCTAGAAAGAAATTAACTTGTTTTTATAATATAATTCTGATAATAGCACTGTGAATTTTGTTATGCAATGAATAAAGCAGCTCTTTCTGTGACTGAGAGTGTTTGGACATCAGAGTATTGTGTATACTTCACCATTTTTGGAACTATTACAGTTTGTATCAACTATAAAATTAATATGCACTGTATATTTTTCTCCTTTTTTTTTTTTCTCTTTTTAATTAACTGAAACATCAGTAATTTTCAGATTTCAAGACCTGGAGATGTCTTTTGGGACATATTTTCTGTATTTTGCCTATTTTAGATTTCAGATTATTTCATTTCTAGAAACTACTTTGGAGGGACTCTTCTGGTAAAAGCTGTACTTGCAGCAGGCTTGTTTCTGTATGTTCTCAATATGCTGCTATGTGAATTACGTTATTTCGCAAAGGTGCTTCTAACATTAGAACTTAAATACTTACGACATTGTTGATGCTCATCTGAGCCATCTTCACAGTCTTCCTCATCATCACAAACCCATGACTGTGGGATACATTCGCCGTCAGTCTGACACTGAAACTGATTTCCCTCACAGGTAGGTTGTGCTAGTGTAAGCAATGAAAAAACTGTCATTTCACAGACATCTGGGAAAGCGCTTTCAAAGAAAACAATTAAATAAGGGAAAAGAAGACTTAAGGTTCAAGCGTTGATTTGCCGTAACTTCCACTAAACACATGAAGAATTTAACAAACCAAAGAAAATGGATAGAGCAGGGAGGGGAAAGTGGGCCAGCAGAATAATGCTCAAAGGCAAAATTTAGTTTAGTGAACCCCTGCATAAGAATCTTCAGTTTTGTATCCTCCTTTTGAGATGCAGGCTCCTCTAGAAGGCAGGTCACAACAAAAGCTTAGGGCTCTGAACTGCCCTCTGGCAGAGCCTCCTTCTTATCCGCTTATATAGGGAGTCATGCTAGCTTCCCTAGTCTCACAGGGATCTGTTCAATTGCTCTCATTGCCCCTCAGGTGCTCCATCCCTGGTAGGAAGGAGGTCTTTCAAAACAAGTTCATGACTCTCCTCTGTGAATTCATGAGGCAAAAGTGAGGGTCAGGTCCAAACAAACTGAATGTAGTTGTCTCAGCTCCACTCTGTACTTTTCAAATAGCCAAACAACAGGTAGCCATTAGAAAGAAAGATCAAAATAAATATTTGAAACTGTGTTACAGCTTACTCCAACCCTAGTTAATACTCCTGGAAAGAATCACTAGCACTACACGGTCCAGGAGACAAGACTCTGCTCTTAATCATCTTTTTTCTCAGGATCATGTTTTTGCAGTACTGTGAAGTCAGCTAGAAACACTTTGTGCTCATGGATGATATGCAAGTACAACTACTGATGTAAACAAAGCATCAAAGGAGAAAATGAAATCACTTTGTAGATTTAGAGTTGAGAAGTACAAAATTATGTTAGAGGTAATTAGAGGGATAAAATCGATCCCACACAATGTACATCATGCATAATTTTTTTTTATTCCCATTTTAAGAACCAAACAATAATCTTGTAATACAATTTTAACCTTAGACCAGTTTTAAACAGTCTAAAACTATCTTCCTAGACAGTCATGTGCCCCACTACCTATAGCACATTAACATACTGGTTTTAAAAGCACAATAACTGAAAAACACTGAAAAGTTTAATTTTCATCTTCCTAATTTATCACTTGTATGAAAATCAGAACAACTCAAATTCATGCTCATAACTATGACAAATATAGTATGTGTCAGGGGGGTGTTTATCTTTCACAAAGTCAACATGAATTTTACCCACTCCTTGTTCAAAGCCCAACCACTGCTTTTTCAGAACTAAGCTGAAATAGCAAGCTATAGGACAACACCATTTTGTTTTGCCAGTTTAAGGTATTCTTCATCCAGAACTGCACTGGTTTTTGGAGCCAACTAAAGTGCTAAGCAACAAATCAGACTGCCCAGCTGTGTGAATGACCTCCAATTATTATATGGGTCAAGCAGCAAAGAAACAACCCAGCGTGAAAAGAACCAACATAAATTAGTCTTTCTCACTCCCAGTCAGCTGAGGGGCAAAAACTGGCCTAACCTATAAGTGGGTTGATAACTGCACCGGCTCACAAGACCTCAGAGAACACTAGAACCAAGAAGGTAAAATGCAAGCGAGTTCCTGAAAACAGACTGTGGAGGGGATTTCTTTATTTTCACAACTTTTTAATATTCAGCTTGAGAGAATCTTTGTGCATGGATATTACATCCCACACGAATGCAATTGTTCTCCCTGAGCTGCTGGCACTGAGGATAACACGATCAACTCTAGACAACCAAGCAAGATACTGCTTAAGGTGCAGTAGGTATAGCCTATTGCCTAGGGCCTGAAAGATCCAAAGATTTGGAGCTCAAGTGATGCTGGTGGTAGCTGTATGTACATCCATTATTCAGGATTACTGCAGTAATAGAATAAAATACATTTCTACATCTACGTAGAACATTTGTCACCAAATGAAATGGCACTATTGGACACTCAGATTTTTAAGAGAAGGCTAAGTCATGTTAGAAGTTGAGAAGTACTTGCTTTTCTGACTACCAAAGCCAATAGGCTCAAGAAGTATGACTCAAGCAGATTCTGCAGTCATCTTAAGAAAACTAGGAGTCCTCCCCCTCCAATATTCATTCTTGTACCACAGGTACAGTTGAGCACATTGGGCCCCCAGTATTTCTTACATTACAAAAAAGTTGCTCTATAGTTGTTTCACTTACGACAACCGGCTTCATCCGTATCATCCGAGCAGTCTCTAGCCCCATCACACCTCCAATCTGCAGGAATACAGCGACCATTTCCACAGCGAAACTGTCCCCGCTCACATCCTGTGGTAAAGCAGAGTAACAAGCAGGTTAGCAGTATCAGCACATAAAAACAGAGTGGAATGCATTCCTGTCAAACAACTGTAATCTATCCATCACCATATAACATGGAAAGGAGATAAAATAATATTATGATAATACAAAAATATAAATAAATTTTATATGTATATAAAAAAGATCTCTACACACCCAAAGAAAGAAAAGAACCAGCTCTAAATCTTACAGGACATTTCCCAACTGAATTGCTAGAAAATTCCCATAATCTTAAATTTGTACAAGATATA